>JAQFXU010006451.1:0-10238 GCA_034693705.1 Spatulosminthurus flaviceps | reverse complement strand
TTCCATTGTGTTTGAGTCGCTACCTTAGTGTTGGAACTAACAAAAAATAAGCATGAATTTAAAATATAAATAAGGCTGCGCATGTATACGTAACGTATATTACAATTTTTGTTTATTTATTTATCATTTGCTACATGTAGAAACAATTTAAAAACAAACATAGTAAATTCTAATTAAATATTTCTTTCTATAGCAGGGCTCATATGCTTCTTATTAGGCTTATTGACATGTCCTCACGGAGTTTTCCTACCACAACGGATTGGATTTTTGTAAAAATGTCTGTGGTATTTAACAAAACCACGGAAAAAGCGTCTGGTTCCATCCATAAATAGTGGAGTAGCTATGTCTTGACCTAGCTAGGTCCCTTTGTATAGTGTTAAAATGTGGGATATAAATTAGCCCGGAAGTTGTCAACTGAAACATATGGCTCTTCCCCAATCTGACCAAAAGACTGAAATATAGCACACTATATTTTGTCACCAATATTACTATTATTAATAAGTCTGAGAACAATATGTGGCAGCAGGATTTTTCCTCTTAGCGAAAAAAATCGTTCCGGGTTCCTTGAGACGAAATATTTTTTAGTATAAAAACAAAATGTAAGCTATGAAATTTGTCAGTTACTCCTTCCTTCAGTATTTTTTAACCCTTTTTGGTCCAATAATAATTATTATCCTTGTAATTAACTCTGTACTGACAGAATGAGCAAACTAATTCTTTTCATTGCAATTACAGTTGCAGTCGCCGCTGTGATTGGTTCAGCTCAAGAAGAAGGTATAGTAAGATTTTTTTTAAGTTAAAGAAAAACTGGGATAACTCTGATTCTGTAAAAACTATTGTATTTATTTTCGCGTGTTTCATGAAGAGGATGTTGGCTTGACGAGGCGAAAAACACTTATTGGAAGTGGACCCTGTCATCCTTCAGTCTGTGGACCTCGCCGCAGCAAGCCCAGACCTAACAGACGTAGGTCCAGACCCAGACCTAAGAAACCGAGAGTCCAGCTCGGGAGCGGCCCTTGCCCCCGTTCAGTATGCGGTTAAAAACTTAAAATACCGTACGAATGTATGAAAATCCCAAAAAATGATGTCAAAAATAAAAGACATGGTTGAAGCCATTTGAATCTATAAATGTAGGTACTGTTATAAAAAACTTATTTAATTTGAGAATGAAAATCATATTAATAATAATAATTTTAAAAATTTTATTCCAATGCCGCGAAACTTTGAAACTTCTGGGGAATCTTCAAAGTTGGGATTTTAGTAACTCCGTAAGCTTTCAATGATAGCGCGGACCATTTGAAGTCATATCCACCACCAAAGCCCATTTCTCGTAAGAATGCCACAATTTCCACGATTTCATCTCGGATTACCAGCAAAGATTCCACTATCCTCAGCCTAACTTTGGGAGGAATGTGGTTAGGGAAATTCAATTGATTGGGATCATCAAATTTGATCTTCCTTTGTTTGCAATTTGGTTGCATTAATCCGGAAATATCCATCTCTTGATTCAGAATTGCTATATTCGTCTTTGAATCTGGTAGATGACTTGGGGAGGCAATGGATTTGTCTTGATTCAATAGACCAAAAGTACTTGAACGAAATGCGGATTTACTTCGGGCTACTCTAGAATGCGCGGAGATTTGCTGGAGCAAGCGGGCCCGGCTTTTTTCGTATTCTTCAACTTTACGATAAATGTTTTGAATCAGTGTTCGGGATGAGACTTGCTCTTCTGATAGCAATAATTTCGGGGTGAACAAAACTTCTACTTTTTGATTTTCTGGAATAATTTGAGATATTATTTACATCAAGCTGGAAATATTTTATGAACAAGACCGCACGTATATATTATTATGCATATTAGGATTTTTGAAAGAATTCATCACTCACGGCCTTCCATTTTTAAATTATTATTTATATCCAAGTTTCGGGCAAGAGTTGAAGACATGTTTTAGTTAAGAGAATTAAAAAAAATAGTATTATTGGTTTTCATCATAACCTTAACCACTTGCATTTCTCGCACACTTACTAATCCCTTCACAAGTAACGGGTGAACGTGGCAAGACATGTTTATTTGTTACGGATTTAGCATCCACCGCACCTTCAGTTTAACCTGCCAGAGGAATTTTTTATGTACTTACTCATACTCATATAGTCAAAGTTCCTCCATCCCTCTCTCTCTCTCTCTCTCACCTACTTCTTAGCTCATGCGTTACTAATCAATATAAAGAAGAATTTTAAATGAGCTTGTCCTACCTTCTTACCTTCTACCCCTACACCCCTTTAGGACCTAACATAAGCCGGACTATGAACTACAACATGAAGTCTTGATATTGATAACCACTCCAGAAAAAAAACAATAATTAATAAAAAATATTAATAAGATCAATAGTATAATAAAATAAATTAAATCAATTTATTATTTTCACTACTTTTTGGAATCAAAAATAATAATTTGGCCCAAAGTCCATTGATTATAATAACAATAAAAATATTATTATTTTCTGAACGGCTTGCTTTGCGCTAGCCCGGAAGTTTGAAAACAAAAAATGCTTCTTCGACTAAAATCATAATTTTATTTATTGGAGAAAAAATAATGTTACAGGTAGGTGGTTTAATAATAATAATAATTATTGTTAGTATTATTAATAGGCAGTTAGCGCAACCACTTACGTATCTCCCGTATAAAACTTATAGCACTTATTGAACGTATAAACCAAAATTTTACATGTAAAATTTTCACCTATACGTTCTATAAGTGCTATAAGTTTTGTACGGGAGATACGTAAAAAGTTGCGCTAACTGTCTAATATTATGTATATCATTACAAAACACCTTTGTGTCAATAAAAGTTGCACCCATTGCCAGTCTCCAATCCATAAATTTTAATGCAATGCACAATGGTCAATTTCGTTGACTATAGAGTCTGTACAATCATTATTGGTACATATAAACAAACAACAACCAAAAGAGATTTACTGTAACAAATGTATGGTTATTTAAAAAAAATAGCATGCCATAATTATTGCTACATTATGTATCTAGCAAATCAGCACTGCACTACAATAAAGGAGAGCTTTTTTCAAATTGCCATATAATTCCTCACGTTGGGTATACGAGGGTATATGAGGCTGTCTCCGAAATATTCTACAGATGGACTCGGAAAATCTCCCATGGGAATATATAACATGAAGGCTGACTAACGCAACAATAAGAGTCAAAGGTCGAGGAAGGAGGTTCAAGGGAGAGAGATGACCAAATAAATTCTTCTCGATTGTCCATAATTTTGAAAAAAAAGATTAGAAATTTTAAAAACATTGTATTTAAATAAGTACACAAGCAAGCGTAATTGTGAGACCGTGAAAAATAGATCTTAATCATCGCTATAGTTATGTACAAGTATGTTAAAAGTGTAAGTTCCTGAGAGATGTTACTTTCCCAGGATCAACATACGTACATATAGTTACAGCTTCCAGTAATGTCACATAAATTTAACGGAGATAGCCTACAGGAGAAAAAAAATTGATGTAACACATTTGGATTTGAGTTTCCCCCAAGTTTTCCTCCAATATTAATTGATAGGTCAATGAAACTGAAAGTATTTGTCAGAAACAGTAGTTTAACAACAGGGGAGGTACATGAGGTACAGTGTGCCCCCTGCTAAAACTCCAGAGGTGTACAAGCATGTAATCTGTACTCCCAGAAATTTTACCATGTTATCCATTTTTTATAAATCGGCCAAAATTTCTAACTTACGTTTGCTACAAATTCAACATACATTTTCGCAAATTGTACACAAATTAGTCATATGATTCTTTACATATGTGTACACACGGTCATTGGTATTTAATGGCTCAGAATTAGTATAGCATATAGCATACCAGTTCGGCTTATCTCTGTATGTCCTTGTCCTGTAATATACATACAACTCCGCCGAAGCCGAACAATACGAACGGGTTTTTATTTGAAAAAACCGGTCAATCTTCACTACATAATAATAAGGGCTCGATGAAATCCCATCCAAGGGATTCCACAATCTCTTCTTTGAATTTAGCATTTGCATGATCTGAACGTGTGCACGGATATATCTCATGCATACATAATTATTAACATTCTTTCGAAGCAGAACCAGAAGAGTTATTTGAATCGCATATGAGAGAGCAAATATTGGAGGATTTTACACACACATAAATTATTCACATTAATTTTCGTATATCGTCGGGTAAAGTCCAAAAGGCGCTACATGCAGAAATCGCTTAAGCATGGTAGTACATGTTAAATCCCGTAAAAGCGATTTTTGCATATAGCGCCTTTTGGACTTTACCCGACGATATTCTTCGGTATTTTAAATCTCAAGTATATAGAGATATGTACATATTTGAGATGAGCCCCCTGTGTTACTATGCACAACCAATTGGTAAACACATCATATGTGAGCCCTAATTTTAAGATTCATTTATTAAGAAATGAGTCAACTATTACTAAAGTCATATAGTGTGGCTGTATAGCTATATAGACGGAACAAGAAATTTGGAACAATATATGAAAGGGCATACGTGAGTCCAGAAATAGTTCTCAAAACCGACCGAATGTGGAAAGAGATTAAAAAATCTATACTTCCCAGTAGTATGAGGTACCTACGACAAAAAATTTAAGCTGGTCAATCCAGATACAATTATTAGTGGCGTACGTGTGCTTCCTTTACATCGCTACCCCCTGGCTCTAAAAACTATTTTAGTCTTCCAGCTTCAAAGACCATCAATGAATATACAAAGGGGTAATCCCTGGAATTCCTGAACCAATCACCTTGCCTCATTCATACCAACGGCTAAACTAGCTGAGGGGTATAAAAGACTTCAAGATTTCTACATTCACCATCAATCTTGACCAGAATATTGGGACAGTAACATCTTGCTGTAACATATCCTGAAAGTTTTTAATTTTTCTATTCAAAATAATTAAGAAGCAAAATATTTTTAAGGGTCCTAAAGAAGTGGGCAACACTGTAATTATTACCAATAATTACCCGCATATTCCGTAAGTTGAACTCAATTTTATAAAATACACTAAATGCATGCAGTACCCGGTTTGATTTCTAATTTGTGAACATTTAACAGTGATTTTAGTCAGTATGTTAACAACGTGATTTTTAGAAATATATAAATGAAAACTAATAAACTTTTTTTTTTGTATTTTCCAGGAAAGAATGAGCTGGAAGAAGCAGCAGATGAAGCGGTGGCTCCGTGATGAATCCCCCCGCCAAGACGAGATTTCCCAGGAGGAAGCCGCTCTCAAGACCCGATTTCCCAAAGCCATTGAATCCATTGCAATGGATTCGGAAGTGGAACTTTTATGCAATATGGATGACCCCCTGGACCTATCCCGATCCTGTTTAACATCTCCAGATTCCAGTGCCTCTACGCCTCCGCTGAGTCCGCGAAAAAGACCACGTGATGAAGATGAGGATTTGGAGCAGGAAGGACCCCCCAATAAGCGGAGGAGGAGTCGTAGAAATATTAAAAAACCACTCAAATACTCTTGTGAGTATTATTGATAACAATATAATGTGCTGTGTTTTTAACTTATTTGTTATTATTATTCCATATTATTTTTTTACTCATTTTTTTAATACTGAAGACTAAAGTTATTACAATATTGTGCTGTACTTTTGTGATACCTTTTGGGAACAATGTAATTACCAGTTGGGATGCCTCAAATTGTTGTATGAATAAATAGACGGGCATGTAAATACTTCATAATTAGCACTTGCCTATGAAATAATCATTTGTATTACTACGTTTCAATTGCATTATTAGTTTCATAAGAAACATACCTTAGACTCTAGCAACCATCATAGGTAGTAAATTTGGGAAAACTTTGTGAAAATGGTTGATGGAAGTGTGAACTACCAAGGAACTTTCGAATGATCTTTGATTGACTTCATTTAGAGAAAGTTCTTTCCGCAGTAACTTATATATGTACTAAAAGGCAAAACTGGGAAATTATTCGACAAAAATTGTTGAACTTCTATGAAGAGCTGGAGTAGATAGATAGATTATTTATTGACCGATTCAGCATAAGCTCTTACAGTCATGTGTGGTAATTGTGAGATACATAGTAATGCGGCCCGATGAAGAGCTGGAGTATATTTTGCTCCTTACAGTATGACTCGCTAATTTGTGACAGCGATAATAGAAATAAAAATTTCGAAATATTAGAATCATCACAATCATGCAGCATTATTAGCTGGCAATTTATTCCAATGCAGCAATAATAATATTATTCTTCTACTTGTTTTAACGAAATGACAAAAGATTATGCTTTGAAGCTAAGTAAGTAATTTGTAGTGCTTGGCTCAAGTTATAAGGGAACATTAATGTCATGAAAATAAAATATGTGAAAAGTGGTTCTATAGCTTGAATAAAGTCAAAAAAGCGGAGGTGTACAATAACATTAGCTTTGTAACTTTTTTCTGGAGGATTAACAAACAAGTACCATGTTCGGACTTCCCTACATGATTAGCATAACATCCAAAATACATATATGTAGTAGTGCAGATAAATACAGCATACAGATATTAGTGTTTAGCAATGAGTAAATTAACAACTTGTTGGACAACAAAATCAATGAAATTCGGAGTTGAAGTCCTTTGAAATCGACAAAAAGGCCCTACCATTACAGCTACATTATTAGGGATAGAGGCAGAATTGACACGATCTAAATTAAAAAGCACTCTCCGAAAGCAAAATACTTCGGTAGATCCTTGAGCAATCATTGATTTGAGAAGACAAAATTGGTCGGGGATTTGAAATGCATGGTCGAACATATTTACAAAGGCGAGCACGCAATTCAACCCGATCGCCAAAAAGGTAGTTGAAACTAAAGGTGAGGAGACCATGAATCTGATTCCAGTGAATATCCCTGCAATGGCCATGGTGATGTCGAATACTTTGATGGAGTAGATCATATTCGGGTAGAATTTATTAAAGAGCTCCACCTCCAGTCGAAGTTTCCTCAACTGACTCATACTCCGAACCAATTGAAGTTTTGATGGCTTGTTGTCTCTGCATAAGAAATAATGACAGTTTTAAAGTTTTCAAATGTTAATAATTTTTAGTCTGTATTTTTTGTATTCACCTCAACAATGAAATTTGCTCATTCAAGCTTTCATTAAAACTATGAAAGAAATTTAGAAGAAAGAAAACAACGAAATATCCTCCTGACATCCAGAATAAAGCAGATGCAGTATCCAAGGAGATGACCAGTATGAATAGTGAGGGACAGTGATACTTTTTTGGGATTACTGACGTGATTACAGCTAGGTCCGATGCCATGAAGTGATTCATTATTGGTATGACGACAATTAACGGGTAGATTGTTAAGGGGAATCCCATTATGACAAGCTCCTGCGTCAATTTTCCGGTGAAGAAATTCCTTCGGACTTTAGTTGGTTTACCTGAAAGAAAACATAAGGATAATTATTACACATTTTTTAAAATTCCAATCTAGAATGCTTCAATGATTGAACTGCTGTAACTGTACCGACCCATATTTTTGAAGAACCGGTTGAACATCTTGATCATTAAATCCACGGACGATACAAAGTTGACCCAGCTCCAGTAGACGATCAAGCCGGAACCAATAGCTTGCGTGAAGACCCACAAAGTGTTTTGTAAGGCAAACTCCTTTGACCAAACCATGTATATTAAGCGAATCCAGACGTAGAAGCTGGAAATGGTTCCAAAACCAATCCATCCACGATGAATGATAAGTCTTAACTTGGAGTAATTTGGGGCAAAGGTCCAGTCTCGCTCATTAAAACGTACAGGGAAAAGATTCAACCAGACACAAATTCTGAATATGATCAAATTTAAGACCAGCTCTTGCCTTCGTAGCATTTTGGAGAAGAGTTTTGAAGTGTTTCTTTAAGTCAAGAAGTATAAATCAAGCAAATGGACTTGAACAGAACAGAAATATAAAACAGCGATCTAGTTCGAAAATATTTGCGGCTTCAGCTCCGGAGCAAAAGTGGGTTAGTTGTACAATGACTCTCCGTGCATATATAGGAAAATTTAGTAATATTTGACGCGCATTTAGCTAAAGATTATATATGGTTTGTTAAATTGAGGGAATAAGAATCCCTTGGGAAGCTATTATTTTTATAATCAGGAGTATCAGGACAATATTACTTCTTACGGCATGTGGAGATTAGAAGACGAACAAAAGTATAATTTAAAATGCATTTGAAGTCATAACATAGGACAGTTGCGGCAAATTAAACTTACGTTTCATAAATACAAAATTCCACTGGTTTTAGTTTAGTTTATTGGCCAAGTTATAGGGACCACTCGTTGATGGTTTATGAGTAAAATGTAATGAAAATAGATAGGATATCTTGCTCTAAAAAAACTACAGCCAATTTGCAGTTTGTATTGAGTAAGTCGGATCTTTTGAGCAAATTAAAATGTTACTGCAGAAAAATAATCATTAATATTTGGCATAGTAATAAAAGCCATATAGATTCCACATCGTAATGATTGCATTGATTTTCAATCAAAATGAATAGTATATAAGGTCATTGGCCAAATTGCGCACGTGTTGATTATTACTACTAAATATTGCATTTATGTCCATGAACTATTTCTACATAACCGTAGTTTTGATCTGCCTCCTTCATTTGACAGCACAATTTGACAGTAAATAAAATTATGTCATTCTATTTATCTTTCAACAATACGTTTATTGAAGATCCCAGCATACCTTGATCAATAGTGGAATCAATAATCAATACACATTACGTAGACATTTTAATAAGCTGTTAATATACATATACAGTAAATACCTTTTAAGCTGGCCCCCGCTTAAACCGGCTTTTAGCTATTTCGGCCGATGGTAAACGGTCCCTCTAAATTCCGTTTGCTTAATATTTAAGGGTACGCAAACCCCGATAAGCCGGCCAAATTTTGCGGACCCTTGAAGGACCGGCTTAAAGGGTTTTTACTGTACACACATTATTTCTATACGTAATAAAAAGCATAGAAGTATACACATAATATATATGTATACCATAATTTCGTGTTCCAGTATTGCTGGAACAGACAGGCAAATAAATATACCTAGTATTCAATGAGTGACATTATTCTGTGCATTCATAGGCAAATTCCCATTGAACTTTCATGTTTAGTCAACAAGTAATTAATAGTTGGGAAAGAATGTAAAATTATTTCAATGCTGCATAGTATTTTTTCTTCCACTAATTCTGAGTAAGTACGCTCCTTACTCCTTAAAATAGTGCTCACTCGGCGCTCATGTCAGTCAACCTTTCTATTTAGTTAATGTCGTGTATTTTTGTATAGTGAACTGCATGTTGGGGACTACATTTTTCATTCCAAATGAATTACAATATACCCGATTTAACGATTTACTCATGAATGCATATAATAATTACATATACAAAGTTCCTTCAGTTAGTATATACAAAACGGCAAATGGCTCGTTAGGACTAAGGAAACGTCGTAAGCTGGAACAAAAAAAAACCTCGCCAATTTAAATTACAAAACAAATATGATTTAATGGTTTCTAATCTCCGCTGGCATTACTGAGTCTGATAATTTTTAACGTGGCGACCTAGCATTTACTCTATTTGATAACAACTTGCTACACTCGACTACATCAACATCATATCATGGACAAACACCAGCACTTATATAAACAGTCTCAATGTATTACATACGTACACATAGTGAGAGAAATAATTGACGTTATTCGTTATCATTGTTTACAAAAACTGTGCTAACTTTATTTGTATTCTCTCTATTGCTATAGAAAGGACCATTGTGTGTGGAAAAACTTTCGGATACATTCATATATGAGTCATTTTTTACTTTTCTTTTTACCACAAATTAATACTCATCAAATAAGGAGCAGCAGACACCCCGTCATAAAAACAATGGGTACAAAAACTTTGAGCCAGATATTGCTATTGATATAAATTAATTATATTGGAAATGATGGCCATGAAATAACAGTGCAACAGGAGTTGCAACATTCGAATGTGCGCTTATTATAGATTTTAGTGAATTTATACACAGACCATTCAAAACATTGTATTTTAAATTGGCAGAAACAAACGTCTAATGGAAAACTTGGAAGTTCCGAAGCCTTTAGGAGATGAGGCTGAGCAAGGGACGCAGGTATACTAGGAATTTCTCCATTTTAACCTGAGAATCGTATTTTAGAAG
>JAQFXU010006450.1:0-10240 GCA_034693705.1 Spatulosminthurus flaviceps | reverse complement strand
CGCACATGCCAATCAGCTGATTGAATTTTCCAGATGGTTTGAACGTAAGACAAATAAATGCAAAATTCCCATTCATGTGTGCTTTGGAAGTAGCACTGCATTTTCAAGAACAATTTTTAAAGTAAGTTTTGTAATGTAAGTAATTAGTGAATTCAATTTGGATGACAGGTAATTATTTGGCAGAAAAAGTGAAGACGCCACTGCTCATGATAATAACTGGACTGGTCCTTCAGATGATTTACATTTCCATTAATTGTATCACAGCTCTTATGAGCGTCAATGCATTTCTTCGACCTACTTCCCCAGAACAACTCCCCTCTATTCGGATTGGACCACCCTCCCTGGGAATCCGGATTGTCTCGGCGTGTTTCATTGGCTACATTGAATATATCTACCATGCATCAGCATTTATCATCATCATGATTGGATACCCTTCCTTTGCCATTTTAATGAAGATGATAAATGAGCTGAGGTAAGGAAGAGACAATTACTTTCCCCATGTCTTCTGTGCCAAGACCAGAAGGTTTAAATCTTACTGATTTAGCACATATATGCCATATGCTTGAAAAAGGTTGTATAATCTTTGCAGTTCCACGTATGCCACAATGACAAGCAAAAATTTAAGAGACACCAAGAACAAATACAAGGTCTATCGATACCTGGAGCTACAAATGATGCTCGTAAATACTTTCATCAACTTGATCGCATTTCCAGGCTTAAAGCTCTTAGGAATATTCATGGTAATTTACTGCACCTACGCTGGGATCCGAATGGAGGGGATTCAAGCTTACGCCTTGAGCTTTCTTGGCACATTCATGACCGCCATTCTACTTCTTACGTCCGGCTTCCAGGCGGAGTTCCATTTCCGAAGCAATAGGGTTTTGAGAGAATGGCGGCAGCTGCACTTGAATGGGGACGTGGCCATGAAATGGTCAAGTCGTAATTTGAGGTCCCTCCGACCAATCGTTGCGAAAATAAGGTCCAATTATTTTGTGGATCGTCCAATGGTCCTCACATTGGCAAGCATTTTGACTGTGAATACGGTTAATTTCTTACTTGTTAATAATTAGTGCCGTGGAGGTTACGTCCTTCGAAATTCAAGACACATGGGTCGTATTTGGAATCACAACAAGAATTTATTTTCCATAAAAATTGCACTCACATCGCATGATTATTATTAATTAGCGCTATAAATAATACACACCTTGTTCCCTTACGGCCCTGGATGTTTCCTGTATTATTAAGGAAATTTGTTACTGTAATTAAGAATTTAACCAATACTCGACAGCACAGTTATTACTATTTTCCGGGTAAGGCTTTAAGACCAACAAGTTTGGACAGCAATTAAAGTAAATTTTTAATATCAGTTAAGTTAAAAAGCAGGAAATAAATATTATAAAATTGAGAATTTAAATTATAAATGGCAATCAACCTTATTTAATTTTCAAATAAAAGCTTCGAGAAATCGGACCTTGAATTATTATACTGTTACTTAAAAGGTATCAATATTCGAATTCCTTCCTGCAACAGCTCCGGGGTTGCAAAGTAAAATCAATTACAAATTAACCGGAAATATTTCTGTGGCATAACTCAAATACTTTATTTAAAGAATAAATTATTATGAGCTTTTTAATGATACCCACCTCATGAAAATCCGAGGGTGTCATCACAGTATAAAAAATAAGCTGCGGGATGTATGTGTATCCCGAAGTTTGAGAGGTTGTTTAGCATGGAAAAGTGCATATAGGAGGCAATTAGCGGCTGTATACAAATAATGTATATATAGTTTTTGCGACAAAATCCAGTTTTTACATTTTTATTATTGCCGACTTTTTGGTATTAAACCTCGGCTAAGAGACTCATCGCCATTTGCTCCATTTTAATGAAATCGACATTTATCGTAATGGTGAGTAGTGCTGTGTATATGGGAGCGCCAATTTTTCAAAAAAGATGCTCTTTTATGTGTAAATCTCAAAAATTGGTTAAAAATATTAAAATTCGTAAAATCGATATTTAGCGAATTTCAACTTTTCCGCTTTTTTTGAAAAGGAGCCACAGTGCTCTGCTGGCAAGAATCATAACAGAAGAGGCTGCAAATTTCTTACTGTAAATAATTAATGACGAGTATTTAGTCCCATGGTAAGAGGGAGGCGATTGCAGAGATCCTTGATTGGCTTACGCAGCATTAGGTTGTTTTGCTGAAAATATTAAAACTTGATATTGTGAGTTAGTGCGATTTCGTTATCAGGCTATCAGGCAAAGTTACCATCCAAGTATTTCAGTCTAGAAAACAAAAATTTATTATTTCTTATAGTCATACATATTGGGCAATAATTGGGTGAAATTTTCTAACGCATTTTCACACCAAGCAACATTTGGTTTCCATTTTCAAAAATTATATTTTATATTATAGCGTCTCAAGTTTCAGTAATTTCCTAGAAACACACCGTCCCGTGAAGCTCTTGCAACACGCAACGGTAGAAGAACCGCCAGTTGTCGTATTTACCCAAGTATCAAATAATTCCCTTATAAACTCGACGAGTCCAATTCGTAATAATGTGGGCGAATGGAACAAACAAAACTCATAAGATTTTGGTCTATTTCTTCAAAATGACGGTTGCATATTTGTCTAAAACTGCATTCACATGCATTTCCCGGTGAGATGCCCAATTAATTGCACAATAGGTTTTTAGCATGAGAGATCCATCAGGTATTGTGGGAAAATTAATGTAAACATTTTATTAGTTGGTTAAATTATGTAGACCCAATTATGAGAGTTGTTTCCAGTTTTGCAGTGCGCTCATTGTAAACAAATTCCAGCTACACTTACCCTTCGTTCGTCATAAAGAAATAGCATGGAATAAAACATATTTGCGGCTGGTAGGGCTTTTATGACTAATTCCCATTAAAACTTCATCCAAATTGTATAATATAATGCTTGACGTATGCCTAATGGTCTTTTGACATAGACAAAGAGGTTCTGCCGATTCATTTTCTGTACTTTCATTTCCACTTGGATGGGATGCATTCAATTAATCAATACAAGGTTATTTAAACCCTAAGGACTATTCCCGTTAATAATACCGAAATTTCCCATTCTTCCCCAATTGAGAAAAAATTCTGTTATAGCATGTCCGATTAATTTTTTTATTGTCTCTTCCGAAATTGCTCCGTTAATTTCAGGAATTTGTGACATTTAACTCCTACGATGTTTTCCCTGAAAAATGGTTTTTCCTTTGCCAGACATTTTTTCTCTTCAATGCTAGTAACTTTGACTTCTTTCATATTCCTTTTTTTATTATCCCAGGAAATAAATATTTGCAATCTATTTTCTGACTGCAATTTATCCTCCCAATTTTCCAACGAAACACTTAAAGCAATTTAAGAAACCTTGTATACTAATAAATAACTAAAAGCAATTTAAGATACCTTGTGTACTAATAAATAAATACTGACCTACTGAAGAAGTTTATAAACATTAGTTCCAGCTGAGTTTCTGGTAAATACTGACTGCACGTCAGTCGAAAGTTGAAAGCCATTGTATAACTTCCATCCTGTCCCATCCTAGACAACAAGTCTCTCTCATTTTAAGCATCATTGAGCAAATTTTAGACAAAATACCTCAAATTTTCAGTCTAAGAGACCAAATTTTTCAATAAATTGTCCGAGCAAATTGCAAAGCATAAAATCTAGCTCAAGAAAATTCCTCCCAATTGTCCATGAAATTTCTGTCTAGTCTAGTGGCAACTTCTTAGGGAGTCCCTGGAAAAAACTGGGTACAAAGTTTTGGAAAATTCGTTGAAATAGCGGGTACATTATTACTAGGAAATTTTTTTTAAATCCTTAAACAAATTTCGATAGAGGCATTTTTAATAAATGAACAAGAAAACAAGCCAAAATATGATCGCAAATTTTGCAAAACGTTTTCCCATTAAATTCAAAATTAAGAATGGCACAAAAATCTTCGCAAGCCCAAGTGAAAAAGTTCCAGACAAATCAAATATCGCGGTAGAAATTGGGCCATCAGAATTACCAAAAAAGAATCTTTCCTTGTACGATATTATTCGCTCTTTAATGACGATTGGCTACATTCTAAAAATATTTTCCTTTCGTATTACAACCGCAAAGAATGACTCACTGAATATAAATGGAGAAACAAGGTACCATTTCAAATCATCAAAATTTTCTAAGGTAAAATATTTTATATAAAACAATCATAATTCCTAAGAAACTTTTCCCCATGAAATGTTACCAAAATATCTGAATTTTTTTTCTTTTTACAGATTTCTGCTGTTATATTGAAAGTGGTCGTTACCATAAATTTAACCATCCTGGCAATTCAAGAAAGAAACAAAGTGCAAGACATTGAAATACTAGAGTTACTTTGGAAATGTACTTTTGCCCTCTTTATTTGCTTTATCTTAACAACTTTATGGAGTTTCGAGGTTAAACAAAAAATTTGGGTGCAGCTCTTCAAAGAATCTGAGACAATTGAAAAGGAATTTGGTGATTTTGGGCTTAGTTTCAATTTCGATTGGGTAAGCCAAATCAAATTTCTATTATTTTTCTACAAACATATTGAATGTTGTGAAACAATCGAAAACAGTTGGTTTTGACAATGCTTTAATTTGGCTTGCATCCGTTAAAATTTTGTTATTTCATCGGTCCGTTTTTTGAAATAATTGGATTACATTTTCCTCATATTATTATGTAATGAAATATGTACATTTTTCACATTTTTGGTAGCATCGGTCAAAAATTTGGTTACATTTGCAAACTTTTGGTTGCATCGGTCAAAGATTAAACCATAGACTTTGTGAACATTGCTTCGTCAATAATTTGTTTAAAATCCAACTTCCCTGTGCTTAATTTTTTGTCTAGTTCCGCCGAATCATATTTGTAGTTGGAATCGCCCACATATTCATCGGTTTAGTACACAGTCTGGCTGCGCGTGTACTCAACAAAAGGAATGCGGATATATTGAGCGGTTTTGGAATGGACGTAGTGAGTAAGTATTATTATTAGACCTCATGCTGCCTCAAGTAATTGCACTCAAAACATCCTCAAGCTTCAATCAATTGAAGTGCGTATGAATTTCATGTCTTGTCGTCTCGTGTTCATTTTTATATTGTTTTTCCCACTCACTGATCTTATCAAGCACGATTATTTATGAACTCTCCAAGCAGTTTGTATTAACAAAGTGGAAAACAACAAGTTTATCATATGAAATTACACTGCAACTTTGATCAAATCTTCAAGTGGAAATAAATCGATGAAAGTTGCTTCGTAAGTTAAATAAACGGATATTGGTTAAAAAATTGGAGCGGAAAATTTTTGAAGGTAAATATCTCTGGGGGCGTAGCTCAGATGGTAGAGCGCTCGCTTAGCATGTGAGAGGTACCGGGATCGATACCCGGCGCCTCCAGTCAATTTTGCCCGTTTTTCTTCCAAGAACTCTTGGATTTTTATCCCTTCATATGTGCTTATATTAGCACGTCACTATTGTGTATTTTGTTTTTCGTTACTACAATATTAATGTTGGGATTTTTCATAGAAAAATAAATTCAATTTTCTATCATTTTAGATCTGCAACAAGTTGTAACCATGGTATTGTCTGTAATCTCCATTGGACTGACCCACATATTGAATTTCTTTACTTGGACCACATGGCATTTCACAGATACAATGCGAATAGCGTTAGCAATTTACATGTGGCTCCTGTACTTTCGCCTGAATCGTGGTATTGAACAACAAAAACTGGGTCTCTCGCATTTATTTGACGTAAGGACCCCAAAATAATTTTTGTCCTAATATTTTTTAATGAGCAAATTTTGTTTGTAAGGACCCCAAAATATTTTTGTAGAAATATTCTGTATAGATTTTTTAATGAACAACATTTTTTGTGATACCCCAAAATAATTTTTAGTGTAAATATTTTTTATTGAACCAATTTGTTTTTGTAAAACCCGAAAAAAATTTATGCAAAGATTTTTTAGTGAAAAATATTTGTTCCAGGTAATCTCCTTGCATTTAAAAGCAAGTAATTTACTTGGCACGATGAATAAAATTATGGGGCCAATTACATTCGTCGGGAGCATTTTCTCTGTGTGTTACACTTGCTTCTACATCAATTACCTTCTCGAGGGCTATGGAAATATAACGAGGAAAATACTTCTGGCACACTTTTTCTTGAAAAACTTCCTCATTTATTATATTTCCGCGGATATTAATGCCAAGGTAATCCTTTGCCGTCTATTTTTTATCATAGTTAAATATTTTTCTCATTTTTTGGGACTATTTTTTGTTGACCAGGCACATTCAATTTCGGATTGGTTGGAAAAATTATGTGCAACGGAAGAAAATTTGGAAATTCCAGCAGAGAAAGCAAGTAAACTGGTGATATTTTCAGCCCAAATTTATTCCAAAGATTCCATTGGTTTTAAAGGGCTTCATTTTTTCACAATTTCTACTTCATTTTTGGCGGCTGTGAGTTTCTCAAATTCAATCAAACTCTGACTGATCAAATTGAACCAAATTAAAATTTGTAGTTCAATCGATTTTTTCCTATTGAAATTTTGTACATGATTTCAGGTCGCTAGCTTAATTGCAACATATACCGTGGTGATTACTCAGCTTGCTGGCTTTTCCTTTCCACCTAAAGGCAATTTGACTGGCTGAGATGGGAATTTTCTCGTTGATTGTATATATTGCCAGGGTCAGGGAGTTGGAAAATTTTCCGCGTTCGCCAATTACCTCGTCATTATTTCCTATTCCGCCTTTTCCACAAAAAATTAGAAAACAATTTTATATAAGAATTCATATCAAATTTTATATATGACAAGCAAAATTCCTGAAAACCGTTAAGTATTTCCTGCTTCTTGCAAAAAGGCATTTCAATTTCTTGCCCATTTACCAGAAGGGAGTTTACAAGCTGCAAAAATAATTTGTATTTTCCATGTAAAACAAGGAATTCTAATTTTAATCATAAAATAAACCGTAACATTTTTCATATAAAGTATCTATTCAAAATGGTTATCTTCCTTGTGGCTAAAAATCAACAAATACTTGAAGGTTAAGATCTTTTGACTTCCGCTTGTGTGTACGCAGTGTGTGCATTTGTTCTGTAATTTTTTTCTGCACGAAATAACGATACGATATTTTCCTATTGAGATCTCAACGGCCGAATTATTATAAAATCATGTGTTCTCATCTTGCCCGCATCCATCGTATCATTCTACGCGTTAGCACATAAATCCAATTTGAGCTGTGGCGTTGGTGTTTTATTTACGATGAAAATTGGTTTCTGTATGGTAAGGCCATCACTCATTGTTAGTGTTAGGGCTTTGTGGAGGTTGTTTACCCAAGAAATTTAAATTGGGGATTATGCAAGCTGAAAGTTTTAGTTACGTCAATTTGACAACCATCCCGTCAAAATTAACTGGCATTATTTATGCTTAAGCTCCTGTTCGTGACATTTTCAGAACACACTATTAGTCTCATGGGAGAAAAAATAGTCATTCGTCGTTTCATCCGATAACCAGAGTCCCAAACTGAAGTGACGTAAATGGACTTTTAAGGATATAACGTGTTCGACATAACATCTTAAAAATTGCATTTACATTAAATCAATTAGGAATTAAGAGTTTTGGCCTCAATACCGAATGTCAGTTATCGTCGTTGAATGTTAAAATGCAATACTTTAAATTTATTTGTCCATACGCATAAATGAAGTCTTTTTGCGAAAGAATCATTTAAAATATTGTATTGTTGTTTGTTTAAAAATATTTTTGTTCAATGCTTTCATATCTGGAATTAATGGTTTCCAAGTGTCACTGAGTTTTAGCCCTGGATTGACGTTCATCAAATCGGATGACTGCTGGATGCAAAGTCCTTCTTTGATTTTCCGTGGTAGGAAAAACATTTACTTCGTCATAATTACTGAAATTTTCCCTATTTATTTGATGTGATTGATGGAGTCTTTAGATGCTTTGCTATCGCTGAAGATTCTTTATTTTTTTTAATTATTAGGAAGTTTGGGAACTTACATATTCCATGCTAATAATAATGGGCGCTTATTGGTACACACGTCATTTGTTTACCAAATGGATTATCCCATTGAGTATTCCTGATTGTGTAAAACAATAACAGAATAACCGTGTAATTTTGTGTCATCATATTTATTAAATGATTCCCAAAGTGCTTAAGCATAACAAAGAGCTTATTAAAAATACATTAGGTTTAATTGGCAGGAAACATCCGCCTTATTACACGGCCTAATTATTACGAGGGCTAAATAAAAGCGGAAGGAATTCCCATGATATTTTCCATATTTCCGTCAGTTTGTAAATATTTTCCAGGTATTCAGTCAACATGTCCCCATTAATAATTTTGTAAAATGGAGTGGAAAATTTTTTTGAACTTACGGTACTTGCCAATTAAATTTTTAATGAAAAGATGATATTGCTATAATTGTCAGTTAAATTTTTATCACAAGGAAATTCCCCCAAATTTTATCATTAAAACATTTTCTTTTCAACCACAATTTACATAGTTTAACTCTAGAAACGTGAATGATGTGTTTGCAATTTCAGGGCTATATGTAATAAATATAAGGAAATATTTTGTCCACTAGGAATGATCAAGAGGCGGAAGGAACTTCATGTGAATATGAGTGCTACAGTTGAGGGTAAAATTTTTACATTGAGCAACCAAGGAATTATTTTGAGGGATGCAACTGTTTTGGAAAATATTCACGAGAATGTCGAATTCATTTCATTGTTCCATCATCTTAAACCCCTCTTGGCTGTTGGGTATTGGCTAAAAATATTTTCCTTCAAGATTACTCTGGAATTGGGGAATAAGAGCCAAACTTTATGCGGGGAGGACTTCAAATTTCACGCGTCAAAATTTTCCAGGGTGAGTTTTTCCTAAAACCCAAACGATATAATCACGGATTTTTTTCAAAATGACCGGAATTATGGTCAAAATTAAATTTGCCTGATCGGTTTTGTAGTTTTTCTCATCCATTTGTTTTCAGATAGTCTCAATCGCGCTTAAGCTCACCATTTCCGTCTACCTGGTAACAGTAGCATTGAAGGAGAAGGACAAAGTCCGGGATGCTCAGATTATGGAACTCCTTTGGAAATGTACCTTTGGAATGTTCGTCTGTTACATTACCACAAGTCTGTGGTCATACGAATATTTCCGCCGAGACTGGGTAACCCTCTTTGAAAAGGCTCATGAAATTCAAAGAGATTTCTGGAAATTGGATTTCAACACAGATTTTCCATGGGTAAAGGAAAAACTAAACAATATAGAATATTTAATTTTTGCTGGCTTATGCCCACACTTTCTCCAGCTCATTTGATGACTTTTCCTTCTTTTTACACACAGTTTCGACGAAGTGTTGCTTTCCTCAGCATTTTCCACGTCGCTTTTGGGTTTGCTCACAGTTTCTCAGCTAGAGCACTTAATAAGAGGAAACCTGATTTGGCTGGATTGAGTAGTTATGGCTTGAATATGGCAGGTTTGCAAAATTTGATTAATTCGTCCAAATATGCTTACATACCACATTGGTCCAAATTTGGGACAAATTATCCATGATTTCATTGCTTGCACGTTCCTTTACATCTAGAAGAATTTTTTAAAAAAAACTTTCAAAATTTTACCTCATCGGCCAAATTTATGCATTTTTCTGGGTAGTATCAATAATAATTTGAGGGAATTAACTCATGAAAAACACGTGCGGATCACTGATAAAAATTTTTACCAAGTAGGCCCAAGTAGTATTTTATGGGTGTGAAGGATTTATATTTATACCAATATTTCCTTGAAATTACCCAAAATTTGCCTTGAATTTGCCAGGACACAAAAAATTAAAACGTTGGCCGAAATTTTTATCAAATCTGTCCAAATTTTTTTGACCCAATTTTCACCCATTTTGTTAACTTTTCCCGTACAACTTCCCAAAATTTCTATTGACTTAATCCAAATTCCAGCAAAATTGCTAGCATCGACTCAGCCACGTGTACTACAAATAAACAGTAACAGGACATAAACACGAACATTATACTTTTCTCAATCTAATGCAAACGTAGCATGTCTCTTTAAGATATCACATGGTTAATACATAATGACAGCAAAATGAGATTAACATAACAAAATCAATTAATTCGGACAAGTTCAGGCACTTGAGCTGCTACCATAATTGCCAGAGTCTGGCTTCTTTGTATTTTATCAC
>JAQFXU010006449.1:0-10240 GCA_034693705.1 Spatulosminthurus flaviceps | reverse complement strand
ACGTGATTCGCTCTTGCAGTGCACACCTGTCTACGTCATAATTACTTATTGCTAAAATTATTTTGCCCCGACAGTATTTTAGCTTGAAATTATGGCGGTCTTTACAATAATATTAAAATCATAAGCCTAATGATAAAATATGCATGTGCCGAATAAATGTCACATTATAGGCTTATTTTCTAACTGGGTTAATAATACCGATTATTATAAATAATCCTTGCTTAATAATTTATTAATTTATGTAAAGCTTGCATTACAAAATACATGTATCCGCAAAATAATGATAATAATTGAACACAATGAACCTAAAATTAATATTTAGCCGGCTTAAAGACAAGTAGGACAGGAATAATAGTAATTATATTATAATGAAAGCAATAGAGGAAAATGGTAACGGTAAACAATACGTGCATATAAAAACTATTATTATTATTATTATTATAGTCAAAATATCGGAATAATTCTAATGGTAAAATGAACCTTGAACTTTCCCGGAAATAAATTAATTTCATGAACTTTGTTCTTTTTTCCCATGATAATTTAAGTTTTCGATTCCCTCCCAAAATGGATTGGATTTTATATGCTGAGCAGAAAAATGTGCTTAATTTGAAATAGGAAATAATACAATTCGTTATATTAACGAACATTTATTGCAATTTTTTAACATGCCTCGAAAGATTTTTCAAATTGTCAACGTGACTTTAGATTAAATTAAAACCCCAAGAGAATTACATGTGAGCCTTTGGTGCAAACATGGTCTGTTTTCAAACTTAAAGTAAGTAAAATCTCATTATTTATTTATCAACTTGTTGTGTACGTGGCCAAAAATGAAATCCATAAAACAAATTGAAACTTGAATTATCGATCCGATAATATTATTATTCATTATTCTCAAATAAGTAGACTTTCTTCGTCCTAAATGCTATGTATTGTCAAAATATTTTGTTTATTATTTTTCTCATGGACTTTGCTTATGGTAAAAGCACTCGTCTTTTTCCTTTCCAAGTCACCTTCAAGGGCTTTAGAGCTGGCATTTGAAATGAATACAGTCTTATTTATTTGTTCAAGTGATAAATATAATTATTCGACAATTATTATTTCACTTCAATTATTATAAATATTAGCTAAAATCTTATTATTATGGTATCAAATTTTAGGAAAATAAGGGCGTCGATTTATAGTAATTACAATATAAATATTATAGTAATAATTATTATCCGAGCTTTTTGGAGTACTTGCGTCAATATATCCGAGGGGAAAATATGGGGAAATTATTTTTGTGTGACAATTTTTATAATTTTCATATTTACTAGACGGATTTTTAGAGACTTTTCATAATGTTCATTTTCTTTAAGCATCTATTCCCTGCAAAAGTGCTGGCACTTTATTCAGAATAATAATACGATTATTTCAAACAATATTGAAAAATATTTTTGCTCAAATAATGTAAGTACCCAAATATTTTTTCTCCTCTTAGAATGTGTCATTTACAACAAAAATCAATCTATATATGTACATATGCTATAATGTTTACATACTACCTCAAACATTACCATGGAAATACATAGCTATACATATACTTCATGTGCAATCAATCCTACACGGGTTTCATATTAACTCGCTCAGTAAATTAAATTCTTATTGATTGAAAACTGCATAAGTTTAATTAAAAATCCAATTGAGTAAATACTTACTCGGGGTATAAAAACCCATCCGTTTAATTATATTGGGTAATATAATCAATAACTACTCCAATTCTGAGTGCTCTTACTGTACCTTTACACATACTTGAATGGAGCATTTAAAATCATGTATAATATGCATATATATATGTATACTTTTATGTTGAGCTCATATACCTTGACTTTGTAATGGGCTGTGCCTGTGAACACAATTTCTATGATTTTTTAACGCCTAGAATTTTCGAACAAAATAATTTTCTGTCATCCTAAAAGCCTCTTTTACAATATTCACCCGTAATTATTACACTTAAAGATTTTACTTTTAATTGTGGCCAATTATCCGTAAAATTCATGTACATATAATTGGACAATTCCATTAAGCCTTTCGTTCTCAAGTGATGAAAAACTCATGGGAAACGATTTCCATTTAAATTATTTTTCTTCATTTGCATTGGTAAATATAATTATTATTAATGCAATGTTATGGAATACAAACGTAATCAAAGTTCTTAATGCATGCGTTGATAATAGGCAGTGAAATAGTAAGACAATAAGGCAGGAATAATTTTATAATTATTGCATTTTTCTCGGGCAATACTCACCTAAAAGGTCGTCCTCGTATATTTTACTCAAGGCATTTTATTTCTAATGATGATAACAAGGTAACCTCAATATATACTCATAGTAAAATTGCTAGCAATAAAGCGGAGGAAACAATTGCTCAAATTATTTGTCTTATGTATAAACTCAATTTGTGGAAATTAGCCATTTGTAAAATGATGGAGCTGGATTTTACGGAGAGCGCAACAAAAAAAACAGTGGCTACAAAATAATAAACAAGTTTTACTAGGCTATGAAATTCTTATATAGGAAATGACATAAACATTGGGCTATGTGCTTTCACTTGTGAGTGCTTTTTGTGTCCTTAACTACATATGGGAAAGTTAGGTGAGGACAAAAGTGAGGTACATTTACCTTTACATTGCATTGTACTACATTGGATGTGCACGCTCTCCTCTTATATTTGTGTGTGCCTTTCCATTTTTGCCACGTAGCTTTCATAGCATTCATATACATACCAATATGTACTTATATAAGGAAGCTATTCCCACAAAAGGAGGTAGCAGGACTCATGAGCTCTTATACGCTTTACCTACCAATGTGTGTACATACCTTTCTATGCATACACAATACAAGTAAATACCTATGAATTTTCCTTAATTCCTTTCCCCGGGCCTAAAAACTTTCATTAGGAATTTGTCAGCGGAAGGACAAGCATTACGGCGCTTTTCTCGGGAATAAAAACAGGGCCAGGCAATTATTCGTTCAGAATAGTCCAGAAAACCTTTTGTTGGGAAATATACATTTTAACAGTAGCAAAAGGAGGAGGAATTCGAAAATAAAAAGAATTTTCAACAAAAACTTTTTGATTAAAACATTTGGAATAAAAGCAAAAAGTATTTCGTATAAAAGCTACAAAGAGAAAATGATCCATCATTGTCGAATCTGCCGCTTATTTTTCAAACATGAGCCAATTTACAAGCGTCATGTGAGCTCACATCGGAGGGAAGCGGAAAGATTGAGGGAAAATCCTAGTAAGGACTTGAAATTTTTGCAGGAGAAAAAATTCCATGGAAATCCGCAAGAGTTCCGATGTTCCAAATGCTCCAAAACTTTCAACCAATATCATGGCTTGTACAAACACTGGCTTTGCTGCAGAAGAGAGGCCAAGTATGCGGGATTTTCCCCAACGTACAAAGATGGAGTAGAAGAGGAAAAGTTGGAGAGGAAAGCTCATGCGTCACCACTTGTACTTACCAAGGAAGAATTACTTCAGCGCGCATTTCAAAGTCGTCTCTACTTGAACCAAAAATGGCCGAAGGAGGGTGGGAATTTTGGAAGGGTGCCAATGATGGTGAGGTCGGAGGGTGCTTTTTCTGCCCCTAGGGCTAATAATCTGGATTTCTGTGGGGTCACTGTGAAGCAATCAGCACTGAATTTTGAAATGGCCAATGAGGATAAAATTATAAACGCCAATTTAAGTTTCATTTCTGATTTTTAAAAAACAATTCGGGATGTTAAATGAATTTGGGGGCAAATTACGTAATATTTTGCACCTAAATTTTACATGTAAAATTTTTAACCAAACTTATTTTGTTTCTAGGTTAGTGAATAATGTTAGGATTTGAAAATATCAGTTTGGATGACTTGTATGACAAAACGGTTTAATTTGATAATTTGGAATTAATATTTATTGTATTGAAAATAGCAATGTACAATTTCGTAACATTAAACAATCTATAAAGAATTTTCAATAATAAAACAAGGTTGACGGGAACTTACAATTCCCTCTACGTTCTTTGTTCCCTTACAAATTATAAATCACATCTATTATTATTTAATCTATAAATATTTGGGGCACTGATCACTGAGCTTCTATACATATGTGTACATATTCATGTCAAATTCTTAAACGTTTTCGAATAAATTTGTTTACGTGATTTGGACGAAAACAATTCATAAACTCAGGACAAGGCGCTCTATCATTTATTGAAATTAGTGGAAAATTGATGTCATGAAAGAAAGGCGTGATCCCTGTATTAATATACCCTTGTCGGTTCTCAAAAAGTAAATACCGTAAACAAAAATACATTTTTTCTGTTTTTTTATATTTGTTCCATTAAACATTTAGAGTGGGCAATTTCTGAGAAGGATTTCCTGGAAAATTGTTGGCCTACATCAAATGAACCAATGAAAGAAGACAAACTATAAATCATTCCCGAATCCCAATAACTGATTTTTTGTGTGGTTTTCTTTATTTGAAGCTATTAGAAGTGCTATTATATTTTGATTAAGATATCGGAGTTAATGAAGATTTATTTGTTGTGAAAATGTAGAATTATTTTTTAATATTTGCTTCGATAAATTGCTCATAAGAAGTTACCTCGAAAAAATTCGAGTATACCCTGACCTAATAGACTTGGATAAAAATGCAAATTTCACGTAGAGCTTAAAACTATAGAGACACGATTAAAACTACTGAGCTATATTCGTAACGTGGGTATCTACACAGAAAAAAACAAGTAAATCCAGACCCTATAGAATAGTGTTTATTTTCAAAGTTTTTTGATTCATGCAGTTTTCCATTCTTGCACCATTTCTGTGTATACAGTAGGTATCACAAAAAGGGTAAAAAGTGATAAATCGCTCAAAGACATGCCCAAAACTGAAAACTAGATGAAACATGTAAAATTCGTAGCCAATGTCTTTTGTAAATTTTGAAAGGACAAGGCTGGGAATAATTTCAAAAATATCCATGTAATGGTTATTTGAAATCCGTCAAAAGAACCTATAGGGTAGGCTAATTATTGTATTATAATGACAACAATAAAGGAAAGGAAAAGGCTAAGCAAAACATTTATGTACCCAAATAATATATTTCTAGTAGAAATATTAGATTTATCCTGGTCCTATATAAACCATCAACCACGAACTTTCTTGGAATTAAATTATTTTCCAGAAATCCGATCTTTTCCATGTATAATTAGGCTTTTGATTTACTCCAAATGGATTGGATATTTGAGGATAAAAAATTGCACATAATTTGTAATACCAAAATAATAATATAGCTCTTAATATGAACGAGCAATTTTCTGAATATTCCTGGAAAGTGAGTTACATTATAATTTCAAAAAATGGTAGATATTCCTGGACACCTTTGTCAGTGTGAATGTAACTTTAAATATCCTGAAAACCCCCACAATAAATACAGAGTTTAATACCACCAAAGGCAATATATGAACATATTATGTAGTTTGTGTCAAAAATGAAATCAATAAAAAATTGAAACTTCAAAAATCGGGCAATTTTTTTTACATTTTTCTTTTTCAATAAATCCACAACGAAAGCATTTCGCGTGGTCCATTCACTAAACAGCTACTCCCTGCAAAGGTACTGGCGCCCTATAATTCAAACAATAAAATTAATTGAAAAATATTTCTGCTGCTGAAATGTGGTATTTTTTACCTCTTGGAATGTATCATTTTCAATAAAAATCCTTTAAAATATGTACATGCTATAATTTTTGTACACTACCTCGAGCATTACCATGGAAATACAAATACATAGCTATGTACTTCATATGTAATCAATCCTACACGGGTTTCACATTAACTCGCTCAGTAAATTAAATTTTTATTGATTGAGGACTTCATAAGTTTAATGAAATAAAAATACTTACTTTCGGGTACAAAAATCCATCCATTTAATTACATTGAGCACTGCAAAATCAATAACTACTACAATTTTGAGTGCTACTGTTAATTCACAAATGCTTGGACGGAGCATTTAAAATAATTTATGTACATCAAGCTCCATCATCCTTACTTTATTTTTAAGGATTTTCCGAATAATTATTTTTTCTATTGCAACAAACCTGCATTATATTTACTTTTAATTTTCCAGCCAATAAGCTCTGCTCAATTCTCCGTAATATTAATACACACATAATTGGATAATTCCGTTAATCCATTCGTACTCAAGAAATGAAAGAGTCATGGAAAATAATTTCCATTTAGATTAGTTTTCTCTATTTCTCTCAGTAAACATTATAATAATTACTACTAATGCAGCATTATAGAATACAAACATAATTATTAAGGTACTCACTGCACGTATAGGCAATGGACAGTAAAATAATGGGAAAATATTGCAGGAATAATTTTATTATTACTTTTTACGGGCAATACTCACCTATATAAAAGTTCCCACATGTCCTACGTGAGCCGTAGTACTACTGGCTTTTAATGTCTAATGATAATAATAACGTAATCAACTGTCATTTAGTCCAATAAATACCCATTCTCATAACATTCATAGCAGATGAAATAATTGCTCAAATTATTTTTCCAACGTATAAACTCAATTTGTGAAAATTATCCATTTATAAAGGACAGAGCTTGATTTTACGGAGTGCGCAGGAAAAAAACAGTACAAAATAAGAGGCAAGTTTTGTTATGTTAAATTCTTACAGGAAATGACATAAACACTTGGGCTGCATGCTTTCACTTGTGAGTGATTGAATGTCCTTCACTATGGGAAAGTTACGTGGGGAAAAAGTGAGGTACATTTGCCTTTACATTGTATTACATTGGGAATTGTATACATATGTGCACGCTCTACTCTTATACTTACATGTGTGTGCCTTTCCAGTTGCGCCACGTAGCTTTTTAGCATTCATACACATACAGATATGTATGTACACAAGGAAGCTACAAAGGAAGTAGTATATAGGACTCATGGGGCTCCTATGCTTGACCTTCTACTGTGTGTACAATCGTTTCAATTCATACACTATAAAAGAAAATACCTATGAATTGTCCTTAATTCCTTTCCCCGGGTCTAAACCGTTTCATTAGGATTTTGTCAGCGGATGCGGAAACTTTCGAAGCTTTTCTGTTCAATTAACTGGGTTAACACATCGTTTCAAAATTGTCGGAGGAAAACATTTTTGGAAAATATACATACATTCTAGTTAAAAATAGCTTGTTTGAAAACCCTAGAAATTGTATCAACAATTTTTTTGTACAAAACCTACAAAGGAAAAATGATCCATCATTGTAAAATTTGCCGCTTATTTTTCAAACATGAGCCAATTTACCAGCGTCATGTGAGCTCACATCGGAGAGAAGCAGAGAGATTGAGGGAAAATCCAAGGAAGGACCTGAAGCTTCTACAAGAGAAGAAATTCAATGGAAATCCGCAAGAGTTCCGATGTTCCAAATGCTCAAAATCTTTCAACCAATACCATGGCTTATATAAGCGTTGGCATACCTGCGGAAGAGAGGCCAATTTCCCGGACCATTTCCAAATGTTCAAAGATGGAATAAAAAAGGACAAGTTGGAGAGGAAAGTACAAGAGTCTCCAATTGTGCTCCCGAAGGAAGAGTTACTTAAGCGCGCATTTCAAAATCGTCTCTATTTGAACCAAAAATGGCCGAGAGAGGATGGGAATTTTGGAAGGCTGCCAATGATGGTGATGTCCGAGGGACCATGTTATGTGCCTGGGGCCAATAATCTGGATTTCTGTCCGGTGACTGTGAAGCAATCAGCGCTGAATTTTGAAATGGGGAATGAGGATAAAATTATAAATGCCAATTTAAGCTTCATTTCTGGGTTTTAAAAAAATCCTAGATGTCAAATGGATTTGGGAGCATACTTCTGATTATTGTATTTTAAAATTTACTTAAATCTTATGTGGAAATTTTTAACGGCAGTCATTTTATTTTTAGGTTAGTTAAAATATGCTCAATTTTAAATCACTGATTTGACTTGTATAAAATGCTTTAGCCAATTTCAAAGCAATAATGTTCAAGTATTGTACTGAAAATAACAATTTATTCGTAACGTTAAATAGTGTCTAAAGAATTTAAACCAATAAAACATATGGATAACGGGGATTTACTCTTACTTTAAGAATGTAATCTTAACATTAAATAATGCATTGCAGAATTTTCAATAATTTAACATGGTTGAGGGTAACTTTTTCCTACTGGGTTTTCCTTTGAACGCTCAGACATATGACCGCCTGCGCGAATTTACAATAATAGCTCCAGTAAACCGGAGTTACTCATAGATAGTGTCATGCATTGAACTCTGTAAGTAATAAAGGTTAAGATGGTTTACAACTCGGACATACCTGAACAGGTATAATTTGGGGTATATAAGCCCCAATATTTCTTTATGTATGTGCATATATATTGTATATTCATCTAAAATGCTTTCGGAAAACATTTTCCAAGAAATTGTTAACGGGATTTAAAAAAACAAAAAGATTAGGAAAAACGTTTAACCCTGTACATAAAAATTTTAAAAACGAGTGTCAAACCGCTCTTCTATTTATTGAAATGAGCGCGGATTTGTGGATAGTGGATTTCATGCAAGAGAGACGGGATAATTGAACATTGGGCAAATTTGTGGACGGCACACTCCCATTGTTTGTGCTGCCTCACTTGCTTGTCCATATAGTAAATATTGTAAATCAAACTGGTCATTTCTAGTAGGTCTTACTATAGACTTTCGCAACATCCACTTTCTAACAGCAATAAGACTCGCAGCATCAAGGAGCCCGATCATACAATAAAATGCAATCATAATACACGCTCGTAAAACACCAGAATTCATTGTAAAATCAACACAATACGCGCTGACCAGTAACTTCACAATTATGGAATGATTGGAAGAGAGAGGATGCGACGGGGATGGGACGCTCATATGGTTGTGGATCGAGTTATGTAGATTACGTAGGTCTTGATAACATCCATCCTTAGCTCACCTCATCCAGGGACTTTTGGTCGAGGCCTGGTATTTTACCACTGGACTAAACTAGCTGCTCTGAATATGGTACTGGAGAAATTGAAAGGGCGTGGAAAATTATTAGAAATGGTCTGAAAAATATTTATAAAATTTAATCTTTGCACCACACCGGACCAGAAAAATTTGTTTTCACACAAAACTCTGGCAAGGATTTGACCAGCTATATAGGTCACACCGGCAAGACATTAAATCTAAATATTAGCTAAAATCTTATTAGGGTATCAAATTGTAGGAACACTAGGGGCATAAATTGTGAAATTATTACGTACTATAATTATTTTAATAAATAACAATGAATATTATTATTTTAACTTTTCAAAGGACTTCAATAATTATTACCAGAGGGAGAAATATATGAAACATGTTATTGTTTGCTAAACCAATTTTCATATGTACATTTATTATTGAATGTATCGACGTCGAAGTCTTTTCATGAAGTTCATTCTTTAACCAGCTACTTCCTGGAAAAGTACTGTCACATTTTTCAGTAATATACAGTTCAATTTAACAACTGAAAAATATTTTTGCTTAAATGTACCCAAGTATTTTTTCCTCTTGGATTGCGTCCTTTTTTATAAAAAAAACCATCTACATATCGTCGGCTAAAGTGCAAAAGGGGCTATACGCAGACATCGCTTATACATGGTAGCGCATGTTAATTCCCGTTCAAGCAATTTTTGCGTATAGCCCCTTTAGCACTGTAGCCGACGATATGTCCATGCTATAATGTTTACATGCTACCTCAAACATAACCATGGAAATATATCAATAATAATCAATCCTACACGGGTTTCAACACTCGCTTATGTCAGTAAATGAAATTCTTATTGATTCAGGATTACACAAGCGTAATTAAATATCCAACGGAGTAAATATGCTTACTTTTGGGTATAAAAATCCATCCATTTAATTATATAAAGCATTACAAAATCAATAACCACTCCGATTTTGAGTGCTTTTACTCTACACATGCTGGAATGGAGCAATTAAAATAAAGTACATGTCGTACTTAAGTACATATATAAAAAATGCAAATGATAAGTACATACTTGATTTCTTAATGCACACAATTAGCATGCGTTTTGAAAGCATTTAATTTAAAAAACAATATCGTCGCTGGAGAAGCAAAGTGGTCTAATGCACGAATTGCTTAAAAGCAAACTGAAATAACCACCATCATATCT
>JAQFXU010006448.1:0-10242 GCA_034693705.1 Spatulosminthurus flaviceps | reverse complement strand
TCTTTGCTCCAAATTCCACAAACAAGTCCACTAATTGATCCTTTGGTTTATCCACTTTTCTTTCTGGATGGAAGAATGGGGTGGCGGTCAGTTTGCCATTGCCTTTTCAACTGATACAATCATCTTACTTTAATTCCGTTCATCGAACGGGTCGCCCCACTTGTTAATTTTATAATCCCGGTTCTTGAACCACTTAAATTTGGTAAACCATTGAAGTTTTTCAGTATGTTTGGCTACGAGAATAAACGTTGTCCAGCCAAAGAGCGTTCTCATGGGCAAATTAATAATAAAAATCCAGCGGCTTTAAATTCCAACGAGTTAATGACTTAAATATTGTTACCTTGACAATTTGACTTGGAAAATGAGTGTGCCTCTGCCGCTAATCCAAACAAATCTGAGATTTTTACACACTTAATATTGGTTTGTAGGCCATTTCCATTGTTCATGAGAAATTCTTCAGTGGGAATGACAGACACTTCTAATCCTGGGATATAGCAGAGTTGCGAAAAATACGGTTAAATTATTTCTGAAAATGCTGAACAAAATAAGTTACAACTTTGTAAATAAAAAGTTACAAAAATTGCACAATTATTTGCATACAAATTTTTGAAAGTTTCTGATAGTTCAAACTGTTTTGAAATGAAAAAACAATTTTTCCGTATCATTTTCAACTACAAAAATTCAGGATTCAAGTATTGGTGAAAATTTCAATTAAATCTTAACAATGCTGGAGACATTCCTGAAATTAATTTCCGAATAAAGTTCAACAAGATTTTCACATTAGAATTTTTAAAAAATTTCCATCACTCCCGCGTGACATGAATGTGAATTTATAAAATTTATTTTCTCGAAGTTAAAATTAACTAAAGATTTTATAATCAAAAATAAAAGAAGCCCATGAAATTTACAACGTTGAGTAACTTTCTTCACTTTTTTTTGTAATTTCAATCAATGAAAAATGTGTGAGTAATTTTTTTTACCTTGGAATTCTATGGATTAACTTTTATCCCCTTTTTTAGCTTGTAAAGGTTCTGCTCACAAATATTCAAGTTGCGTCCAAAAATATTGGTTAATTACACTTTGGACATGAATTATGAGCTGAACGATCACAGTTGACTTTCCTCACTGAAATGTATCAAAGCAAAGTTGGAGTATGGAAACGTGGACATGCCACGTACGCAAATATTTTTATTACCTTTGTACCATCGTGTTCTCTCCTTTATTCCCGGTAATTTGCATTTTCTTATGCCAATTCTTTTCTCAAGCTTGCAGTTATTTTTCCAGAGGTTTTGCATATCGTCGGCAAATATTTAAAACGGGCTATATTTTTTTTCAGTAACTTTTATTCCACAAATTTTAGCTCTTTTTGCACTTCAGCCCACGAAATGTTCATTGAACCATAGTTTTTACAATGAGCAATCCACTTTTCAAGTACAATGGGAGAAAACCATGTTCTTTTGTTATTGAAAATTTTTTATGGTTCCTACTATATTCAAGCTATGGGATTGTTTGTTGAGGAAAAATCATTGCGGGCTAAATTTTAATGATAGCTATAAATATTTGCATGCCTTTGTGCAAACATAATTTAAATATGCGGCTGATTATTCAAACGAGCCAAGTATTTGCAGTTACTTGTCATACGAATAGTTAAAGATTGAAGAGGATGAAAAAATGAGTAAGTAAAATTCTTATGTTACATACTTGGATATATGATACAGCTTTTAGGAAACTTCTCATGTGTTATTTACTCTGCATAAAACTATAATGGCACTTAATATGAAACGTATGGATGAAAATTTGACGTACCAAGTGTGAAGAGGCATGTCCAAGGGTGCCGGAATGTTATGCGACAATCCCCCCGTAGAAATGCCGTACATACGCAAATAATGCTGGAGTGAGGCTGTGTCTGCGAGAGGGCACCAATCCGAGCTAAAGTGAAGGCTTGGAGTGAAAGGGATGAATGCCCTTCCATTTCTGATTTCAAGGAGATATATCTATTTAAGGCATAGCTTTAAATATGACAGGACTCGAGCATAAGGGAGGGGAGATAGCTACAGCAAAAATACAAATACGTATGGAGTATAGGTGGGACCTAAAAATTCCCCCGGAAATTTCCCAAGCGATTTTATAATAGGCTTCGCCCATATTTTTTGGGCCAAATTTAAATGGTTGTTTCTCGACATTTGTGAAAATATATATAGGACTAAAAATGGCTTCGAGCCTGTCCCAGCCAATTTGCCAGGATTAATAATTTGCTATGGGAAGAAAATATATGCAAAGGTTAATATAATATTTTGATTGGCGGAAGGAAAATGTATGGAGAGATTCACAATAATTTATTATTCAGATAGTTAAGCCGCGCTTGCACCAAGACTCACCTCTGGACAAGGACACATCAATATTTTTTAAGAATTTTTTAAGATTTAATAATAATATTTATTTAGCAAAAATTCAGTAAAAACTATTTAGCTATATATGTGAAAAGTTAAGGAACGCTTAATAATGGCGTAGTTTCTAATGGCACATTGTATTAATTTGAATTGTATAAAACTAAAACTTATTTATTACTCAACATAGAGCCCTTCAGAATACGTATTAGCCAATTAAAATGACTTTGAAAGTCATTACATAAAAAAGTGTGCCAAGTTTCCACGGACAAGCCACTTGTTCTGAGGTAAGTTTTCCAATCTTCTTATACACTTATTTTAAAAGTCGCTAATACCGGGAATTTCGTCTCAAATGGTAGGACAAATATAAGTCAAAGATCCACATAAACCAGAAACTATTGAAGTGTACTCGAAAGACATGGTGGTTGGCTTCAACAAATTTTACAACTTTTTCTCTATTTTGTAAACCCCTATTTGAGCTGGGATTTCCCTTATCTTCATAAAAAATGTAAATACGTAAATGTTATACTTGTTTTCAATGTAATGGAAAGAGCGTAGGAATGTTAAAGATCCTATGCTACAACTTCACGGCTCCCAACGAAATTTAACCAATTTTATTGGAAATGCTGGTTAACCCAACACTTTTCCCCAATTTTTCCATCACAACTAAACTAATTTTATTGGAAAATTCAAAATATACAATCCATATAGCAATTGGTTTGCAATAGTTTTTCCAAATATCACTCATATTGAGTAAAGATATGACAATTTCAAAACGTTTAGTCTAGGAAATTATTAAAATCCATAGGGAAATCCAGAATAATAATGTAAAAGCACCATGGATATTTCACTGTCAGTTTTAAAGAATTTTTTAGAAAATGAAAGAATTTTTGCAATAATTTTTTAAAATTCAATGAGATTTGTACAATTCCGTGGTTTTTCTCGTAAATGGGGCCTCAATCAAAAAATTCTTTCATACAAAGGTTCAATTTTGTGATATTTCCCTAAAACCGGGAGTTTAATAAAATTGTCAACGGTGATGGGTGAAACGTATGAAGAGCTCCGAACCCTGAATTTTGTATGCATGGGCACATGTACGCCCTGTACCTCGCCTCGAGGCGGCAAATCTGATAAGGTCCTTTCTAATTAAATATGGGATTCAAATGAATTTTACAGAGGAGTAGTGGAGTCCGGAGTATAATATAGTAGACAACTTTGAAATTAATTTCGTCCGGAAAATAGTGACTCTTAATAAAAATTTAGCACGTTTAATTCTATACAATGTTTAATAGTTGAACGGAGGGCTTATCTTTTGATTTGAGCTTCACGCACAAAATAGTCTAACAATTTAAGTTTTGCATCCACTTAAATTCCAGTGATTGGGTACGCAAAAACCCTCAGTTGGGGTACCAAAATTTAACACTCACAAGACCCACAACTTTTTTTTTCTAGGCTATTTTTATCCTGAATTTTCCCGAAGACCTTAAACTTATTTATTACTTATCAGATTCCTTCACAATGCTTATTAATATCCAGTTGGAAAAATGAACATTATAAATGGTGCCAAAAAGCTTGTACTCACAAAATGCGATATTTTGTAACACTTTTGTAATGCAAACCATTAGTAGTAAATATGTAAATTTGGTTTTTTATATCAACACCACAACGTAATTTAAATACATTTTGGAGAAATCCCTAAAAAACCAATTTGGCTCATCCCAAAGGGTTCAAGGTATATTACAAAATTTTACATCGGATTTGGTAGTGCTAAAAATTCTATATGGAATAGGTGACACCTATTTATATAAAAAGGGATTTTTCTCGCCAAAACGTATAAAACGTTTTTACTTGAATTTGCTCTACTTTTACTGCTGAATAATTTTTAAATGTCAAAACAATAATATAATTATTTAAATATTATACATTTTTAGTGAATTACATGAAAAGCCAATTTGGCTCAATTTAAAGGGATGAGGGAATGTTAACGAATTTTACAGCGTAATGCTAGAAAATTCCTATGGAATAGATGACACCCTTTTGTATGGAAAGTCATTTTCCTCCCTAAAACCTATAAGCATTTTTATTGTATTTGCTTCATTTTTAGTGTTGAATAATTTTTCACAAGATTTTAGGGATTGTGTGGTCAAATGAAAGATTTTGCTTTATGTTATGGATATTTTAATAAACGAGCTCTGTATTGCCAGATTTGCTATAAAAAATTTCGTGAATATTTTTCATTGCATTTTACAGCCAGCATTTTAGTCAAGAAAGCATCAAAAACATGGAAGCTCCAGGATTTACCAGTTTTTACTATTAAAATTCCAGTAAAGATTTTCTTTGATTTTTCCATCACAAGATCTTTTGCGTTGACCTCTTGGATTTCATTGGAACAAATTGGACATTGAGGAGGCCAGACATTAGTCGTGAGAAAAATATCGGGAATTTCACCTAGATATTTTCAACATGAATCGCTAGTATTGTTTCTTGCTATTTTAATGCTTTTATAATTTTTTCTCAGTCGCAAACAATATGTTTGAGGAATTTTTTTATCCTTGTTAAAAAACAATACATTTTTTATCATTACTTAAATATTGCGCCATTTGAACCTCCTTAGATACAAGGAATGTAATTCACATGTAACTCTCGGATTTTCAAAGTGTTTTCAAAATATGTTAGCGAGCTTTTACAACTAGTATCAACCACAACATTTCACTATGATAGGACCATTGTCCAAAATATTTTTTTTCCTGTTGGGCACTCAAACTAGACTAGGAAAAATAATAAAAAAATGCCATAATGCATACCCCTGGTTTGGGGGATTTGATTGGAAGCAAGTGGTCAATGCTATATATATCTCAGCACTGGATCATCCGTATGAGTTGAAATTTGAAACTTAAGGTTTTGACGCAAATTAAGGAATGTCTCTTCCTTCAGTTTTCCGGAAAACCGATTTTCGGTTTTTTCGGTTTTTCGGTGAAAATAGCAATTTGATAACGGAGACATCTTTAAAATTGCCCGGGAACCCCACATGCAAATTTTTGTGCGATTCGGTTTCTTAACGGCGAAGTTATCGACGTAGAGCCCGGTTGAACAAGATTTCGGCAGTCGATTTTGGTGGTCACGTCCACCATTTTAATTAGTGATTTTAAATCAAAATGTCCGTTTTATTGGTTTTTTTAAAAGAATTTTTATTTGAAACCCTTTAAACTTTCCCTAAAAATTAAGTGCGGCTTTATTTATTCGCTCGGATTTTCCATTCACAATTTTTTAAAGGGGTTTTCAACGGGTTCGGGTTTCATGAAATTGAAAATTCGGGTTCAGTTACGGGTTCAAGAGCATGTGCAAAGGTTATAAAACGGGTTTCTTCGGGTACTGGGATTTTATAAAAAAAAATATAAACCGTCTTGGGTTCCAGAAATTTTAACACATCTGCGGTCCTGAAAGGGCCGAGTTAATTTGTGACAAGCTGTTACCGTGAGTGGGTAAAAAGTTTATACCGGGCTATACACCCCCAAGACCAGGCGAATTTTTCCGACCCGTAACTCAAGTATGTTTTAAGATCCCACTCAAGGTAACAATCATTTTGGTTATAAATTTAAGTATGAAATTTAGTTGTGAAAATTGTGATAAATATTACAACTGCTTGGAGTTAGTCTCAGCCAATTGCCAGGATTAACTTTTAGCTACGAAGAAAAGTTGGAAAGGTTAATATGTTTCGGGGAAAACCATATGTTTCAGCGTTCACATAATTTATTCTACTTAACCCTCGCTTGCAGCTAGAATCCTCACCCAATTCGGACATTTTGCGCTCATTCTTCAAATTATAAATGTATTAAATAAAAATATTAATACACGTTTTTGAGAAGCTTGCATTTTTAATGATTATTTTTAAACTTATTACCTTTAGAACCATACAGAAATTATTTATTGTTTAGGGCTAGCAAAATATTGGACATTTTCCTGATTTCTGGAAACTCATTTTAAAATCTCGATTCTATAATGCCCCTTAAATTTGGTGAAGCATTCAGCCAGTAAACTTCTAGAGGATTATTATTATTTCTGGCTACGACAATATAAAAACCAAACGTAGTCCAGCCGAAGGTAACAAAAGCGGAACTCGGACTTGAGAGTGTAAATGTCAGCTTTATCGCGCTTTTGCGAAAATTACTAATATATTTTTCCTGATTTTTAGCCTAAATATATTTTACTGGTGGGCACACCTTTTTTTTCTTGCAGTTTTATGATTTACGAAATTCATAATTTTTTAACAAAATTTTCCTCAAATGTTTTGACGAAACTTTACCAGAATTTTTTTTACAAGTTATTGTAAGGTTATAAGTGAAGGATCCCCTATCCACTTACTCCTACGCCACCCTACGCTACCAAAAAATGTTTTCACCAAAATTTCGCGGAATTTTTACAAAATTTTCTCCACTCCAGTTTGCGATGAAACGAGTTACAAGATGACCAATCTCATTCAAAACAAGGTATAATAATAATTCATATAGGGAAAAACACTAGTCATTTCGAATGGAGAAAGGTTTTTACCTGAGGATATTAATGATATCTTTGGGACTGTGTCCAACAATAATAATATATATTTTTAAGAAAATACTTTTATTTATTTAAAAGTGGATAATCACAGGAATGTCATCCCAAATGGGAGTACAAATGTGAGTCATAGATTCAAACCAGAAACTATTAGCTACTGACAATTAGCTACTACTAGCGCACTCCAAAGGATAATCTTAACAAAAAATTGATGCTACTTTGTGTCTATTTTTCGTCCCTATTTTAGCTGGAATTTTACTAACCTTCATAAAAACTTTAAATATACATTAATGTAATAATAATGGTTTATTGTCTTTAATACATACACAATAATAATTATTACAGTACCATTACTACATCTCAGGTAAGGATCCTGAATGTATAGGTGAAACAGATATACTTGTTTTCAATGTATTGGAAGGAGGAATGTTAAAGATCCTATACTACAACTTCACGGGTATGTATTAAAAAAATTTTAACGAATTCTATTGGAAGTGTAAGTAAACTTAATATGTTTTACATTTTTTCTAACAACTAAAAAAACGAAATTCATTTTAAAACATTTTATAGTATTACGCAAGGCAAGAACTGTTGCAGTGTCAGTGAAATAAATTTACTATTTCTTTCTCTCTTCGAAAATTCAATGCGCGCGCAACTTATTTTGGTAAATAAATAAGGCATGGTAATGATATATATACCACAAATATCATTAAGCACGTGGGTTGATATACGCTCATAATTTTTTAATACAAAATATAATATACGTTTATAATAAGTTCATAAATTCTAGCACCAAAATATATTTTGAAGATTATTTCAATTATTATGAAAATAATTAAATATTGATTGATACCATTAAATTTGTAACAAGTCCGATAAAATATTTTTTGTGAAAAAATTTATTTTTTCATTGAAAATGATTTTTAAGCTTAGTCCTATACTTAAGGCTGAAAATGTTTTCCTTAGGACTTTTTAAATAAATTCCTTGAGTTATCAATAAAACTTAAAAAACGCTGGCCTTTAAAACCCCGATTTATGGCTCTAAATAGTACAAATAAATTTTACCTGTTCTCATTAAAGCGTTTTTCAAATCCATTTATTTGTAAAAAAGTTAAAAAGCGGATGGAAAACTTAATTGCATGGGCAAATCACACATCAAGTTTTCCCTCTTGGCCATAATTTTAATAAAGAAAATTAAATTTTGTTAAAATATTATAGAGTGGGAATCTCGCGTTTGTGAGGAAATTATTTTAGCTTATCAACGTTTGGCTTAAGAAGCTAAAAAAATGTATTTAAATATGCCATTCAAACGAATTTTAGAGAGGAGTCCGGAGTCCCTAATAGTGGACCACTTGGAAATTAATTTCATCCTCAAAAAATAAATCTTGATAAAAGTTAATATATACGTTGAATCCTACACATTATTGAATTGTTAAATGGCGGCACTTCGTATTTCATCAAATCCCAGTCATTTGTTGCACCGAAAACCACGGGGAGGGATACCAGAATTTTAAGACTCGAGTCAAGGCCCACAACTCTTTTTTCCATGCTTATTTTGCCCCACATTTTCCTCATGACGTGAGAAAAATGTAATTATTATGTAATTTTATAAGCTTTTTGTATTTTGACGGATAATAATTAATGAACGGAACAAATTCTATACAGTCCCTTTTCTGGCTTCCAGAAATTTGCCAAGCCATTTTAATATTGGCTTAGCCCATTTTTTGTGGGCAAAATTTAAATGATTTTTTTGTGACAATAAACTGTGAAAATATTATTAAAGTGGCTTCGAGCCTGTCCCAGCTAATTGCAAGGATTAATTTTTAGCGAGGAAGAAAATATTATGCAAAGGTTAATTTTATGTTTAACGGAAAAACGTATGAAGGGATTCGAATTATGTGTTCAAAAAATTGTTATTTAATATTGCGGAAAGAATTATCACCCTTTGGACAATGACGCATTTAACATTTTAAGAAACTTCAAATTAAGAAAAATTCATGAAAAATAAATAACCAAAGTGAAAAGTCAAGGGAGGCTGATTAATGGGGAAGTTTCGAATGACTCGATGTCTTAAATAAGACGAAATAACAATGAAACGTATTTATTACTTTTCAGATTCCTTCACAATGCTTATTATCCAGCTAAAATGATTTTTAATGTTTTATATTAAAAAGTTTTTGTCAACCCTGCACTCCCAAAGCGATAAATTGTAGAAAGTTTTGTCCAGCAAACTTTTAGTAAAAAGGAAGTTTTTTATGGGTGTAGCCAATCCCGTGAGCCCATCCTGAATTAATTTTTTTTTAGCTCACTTGGACTAATTAGCATCAAATGAGCGTTTATTTTATTCAAACGAGCAGTTGGACTAGGGGCTATTTGCTCAAAAGGAACATTTTTTAAATAATTATTAGGATCTTTAAACGTCCATATCTCCATGCATTACGTAGTAGTCAAAAGGTTAATGTCAAAAAAATGTTATAAATTAAATAATATATATTTTGTGTGAATTGCAAGAAAAACGGATTTTGCTTCATGTAAAGGGTTGAAGGTACAGCCAGGATTTCCAAAAAAGCTCTTAAAATATGGAGAATCCATAGGAAACATCTTTTACAATTAAATGTCCGTAGTAAGGATTTACTTTTGTTTTCTGCCACAACTTTTTTCGTTGACCTGCGGGATAGTTGTGTTGTCAAAAATTGGACAATGAGGAGGCGTGAAAATACTCTTGAGAAAAATACTGAGGATTTTACCAAGGAATTTTCCAACACCAATCCTAATATTTCTTGGATTTTTAAATACTTGTTTAATATAATTTTTTCTTTATCGCAACCATGTTTGAGGAATTTTCCACCTTGTGTCAGATTAAAATTTTCATTGTTACTATTTTGAAATGATTGTTAATGAGGTTTTTCAAATTTTCATATTTACATGAAAATGATTTTTGAAATCCTATTCAGCTTCAATGACCTTTTGACAACTCGGAAATAGGATTGGAAATATTTCTGGTATTTTTAATGGGGGCCGGAAAAATCACCCGGAAATTTTTGGACCCCATGGATTCCAACCAAAAATAATTCATCCAAAACCATAGGTTCATGAAAAAATTTGTCAGCCAAAATTATTTTAACCATAAATAGTTGATCCGAGACTATTTTATCCTAAACGTATTTCATCCTTTAAGTTACCCAAAAACTTTTTCATCCTAAATTAGTTAAGCAAAAAAAGGTATTATTTTTTGAGTCATTTCGACAACGATTCAAATTGAAGAAGACTTTGCTGAATGAAATTATCATCGCCATAATTCGAG
>JAQFXU010006447.1:0-10244 GCA_034693705.1 Spatulosminthurus flaviceps | reverse complement strand
TGTGGGGTAACTTTTTGCAGGATTTTGACTTTTGGCGAAAATCCAAAATTCCGCTTTTGGCAAAAATCGTCCACTGTTCCATTATAATGGAAAATGCAACTACTGTTTCTAGTTTCTACATGTGACAAATTCATGTACTTACACCCTTATACTTATATACAGAAGTAAAACTTTTTATATGTGAGTACGATTTTGCCGATCCTTTCAATGCAGCTCTTCAGCGTGGGTGACAAGGAATTTACTGTAGAAATTACAAACTATTTCGCATGACCGTAAATTTCAACTAAATCAAACGGGCTGACAATAACCAAGGACATATGAAACTGGATGTTAAGCCAAGTACAGCCAGGTGCAATTAGTGCTAAATAAATTCACGAATAACTGAAATATAAAGTTTCTGGACCGTGTTTATTATAACAATATAATACGGGTCATATTAACCTGAAAAACATTTCAAGCCTTGCTCTCTTGAACCTTGATGTACTCGAGAACTTGATCACGGGATACGCTGTCAGCTCCGAAGTCCTGCAACATAAAAAAAGCCAAAGTTAAGTATAGGGTTTGATGTTAATTTATTTTCTCACACTTTTCACCACTACAGATTGTTAGCTTACTGACTCCTTCACTTCCATTACCTACATCTGACTGGAAGCAAAATCTACGGACTTAAATAATATATACATTCCTACATGAAAATATTTTCCCTACCTTGACGACGACACAAGAGCATCGCACAACCTTCCTAGCTTTGCCTTCTTTATCAAGTTTGCAAAGTCCGGCCCATTCTCCTAATTTCTTGTTGTTATCGACCCTTAGGAGAGGAATGTTGTGCTCCGTACACAATCCTATGACTAATTTCTTGTAAGAGGCCTCGTCACAATCTTCAGCCAGTACACACATCATAGCTTGACGTCTGAAACCATCACGAAATTCATTACCCAAATTTCATCACCATGCCATTCCTTTTCATCCCACCGGAAAATATTAAATCCTATCCTACCCCGCCCATAAAAAATTCTATAAATTCATAATTCCGAGTTCCTTCAGAACAGGATCAATTCCGCAGGGTTGAGGGGGTAACTCCTCTTTAGGAAGAGGGATGCCTGAAGTAATTCATCATTAGAAACTCACGGAATTCGCACACATGTCTCACATACGTTCAACCATTCTAAAATCCAGACCCTTCCATATTAGTCAAAAAAACTCACTTGTCCAAGGCCTTGACCGCCTCATGCAAACCTCTGCTCAATCCGTCATTGATGAGGGCTAATTTAAGGACTTCTTGTAATGCTACATTGATGTCAAAGTCTCCTCCGCTCTCAGTCACGACGGGATGATCATCTCTACAACATACAAAAACCCAATTAAGGACCCTTGCCTCCCTTCCTTCACCACATAAATTTTCATTCTCAAAAAATAAAAAACTTATTTAATTTCAAAAAAATCATTTAAAATTCATCACAAAAAACCCTCCTTTCATTAAAACTTGATCTTCTTTACACACAATACACCGACCATGCGGCATCTTCTCACACTGCAGTGTCAGCATGGCTGACACTCCATATAGAAATAAGGCGGCGAGCATGCCGGACTTTAAATGGGAAAAAAGCTTTACTTACCCTTCCGTATCAGTCATTTTAGACTCGAAATTCCTTCTGCAACACAAAACAAGTACACACAATTTATTAACATTCCAAAAACGGAGGAAATTTTCACCAAATTTTCTTTAAAATTCAACTTACAATGATTTCCCTTTGATGACATAAACCAAATATAAAGCTTCCTCTGCAGAACCAGCAGTTACAGTGGCACTGCTCTCGTCGGCTCCTCCGTCCCAGCAAAACCATGAACCTTCAAGCCTTCCATCGCCCATGCGCAATCTTTACGCACTCCAAATATGTACATACGTATGTATTGTATAACTAATATTTTGCTCTGAGCCCCTACATGCTCACATCCTAGGGATCGTTTACAACTTCACAACCATTTCAATTGAAATGTATTTATTCTATGAACCTTCTAAGGCCCATTATAATTAGGAGGGCCTCTATATGGAACAACAATTCCATAGCAAAATGGTATCTCCTATATTTTGTTAATGCCATTTCCAGATGTTATATTATATGTATACAGGTAATTCCTATAAGATTTTTACCTCTAAAACATGTGATCAGTTTTTTTCAAGTATTCCTGAAGGAAATCATCTTTTGAACTTTTTACAGCGTGGTATGGCAATGGTTTCAATAGTAATCTGTGCCAATTGAGAATAAGAGCGTGTAATAAATGATCGAGGTATAGAAAAACGGCGTGGATGGCAAGGCGGCCGGACCACACGAGGTAAATTTTTACCTTATAGGTTCAGGTTCGGGCAATACTCTTGCAGCTTGCAGCCACGTGGAATTCTTATGAAGACGTCTCCTTTTAATGCTAAAATTAGAGGTTTTACAGTTTTGGTCGCATATGTTTTACTGAGTGATGCAATTTTTCCTGGAGGGTTCAGTTCAATTGCGTAATATTGTAACTTGAGCTCATGTAAGTGTTGAGCTTGTTGTCTGCATTAAAAGGTTTCAGTTGTAAAAAGGATGTGATATCATTAGGAGAATTATTACGTAACTTGTTTTTAAGGTTCCACGATTGTTAGCATTGAAGAAATAATTGGCGACGTATTCGATTTGATAAGGAATAAGGACGTATTTAATCATGATGAGTGTGGGTATGAGTAATTTCCGACAAAACTCAAAAATCTGTATTCAATAGTTTAGAGGGTAGGTAAACAAATTCTTGCATTTTCTGTTGTTCGATTCATGTACTGTATTTACTTACTATACATAAAACTATTAAATGAATTGGGAAACTGATAAAATGGCTTTTATTTGCTGTGTAAGGTGAAAGGAGGGCGGGCTGTATACCGTGGCGAGCGACTTTTCCTTAAACATGCCATGCAGACACCAGACAACCATGCATGTACAATGTTATTATTGTATGATGAAATCCCGTACACAATTGCAAATCTTAAAATTAGAAGTTATCTTATTTTCTATTATCAGGAAATTAGGAGGAACTTTTGCATGAATAGGAATCGACCGACAATGAAGTCGCACAAGGTCAATTACTTAGGGTCTACTCCTTGGTTACTTTTCAGTGGCAACATTTTGGTGGTTTTCTTTAAATGTTACTAATAATATTGCCGTTAGGTATGTGCTATATGCTATTGAACGGTGAGACTAATGAAAGTAAAAAGTAAAGAACATATAGCAAAGAAAGCTAATCCCTTTCAATCCCGAGCTTGGTAAAATTATTAGGGCCTGGGATATAATGGGATATAATCCTCCTGCGGCGGAGATAATCTCTCCAAATCCAAAATAATCTCTCGCGTAAATTACAAATTGGTGTTATACTAACAATAGATGTTAGAAATTAGTTAGTTTTGTACCTAGTTTTAGTGCAATTATTGTTGATACCACATAGTTACAAAAAACAAATGCAATGAGCAGCAGGTGTCCTCAGTCCTCACGTGGCATTTCTACAGGACTTGTGTAGCATAACATGGTTTAGCGTTGGGTATTTAATAACATCTCTAAAAGTTTGTCTTTGTGCATACGCAATGCTTGTAGTAACATCACGCCCCAGAAATCAGAAGCTGGAGTTTATAACGTTAAAGATAGACAGAGAGAATGCATTACGCATCTATACTTCATAGGATTGTTTCCGTTCTCAGTAGCGGAATTTAGATTCCAGCATAGGAATGATTCCTATGCCTACAAAAACAATATTTTTTATAGGCTTGCTGTATACTCGCAACGACTTCACGCGAATCATGTGCAGATAACAGACAAGCTACTTTATATGAGGTTATTTTTGATTTCACGTATATTTACTTTCAATGTGCATGCTGGAATTAAATTATGTTTCAATATTACAATTCTTCAAATAAAGATTTTTGTTAAATAATGAAAAATATAGTAATATTACATACTTGAATGAGCGCTGATTTTGTTTAAACCCAAGGGGTTTAGTTCTTTCTCAACGTCGTTATAATTTCAATATCCGAAATTCAATATGTGCGCAATTTCTGAAAAATAACTTCAAAAGGAATACGGGTTATATATTCAATTACTATCGATTTTGTTATTCACCTTATTCAAAAAGGATAGAGATTCTGCTTATCAAAAATGGATTGACGGCACATTTAGTCTTTTTAGTCATATCTCGAAGTGGAAGAAGGATAAAGGAAAATAGTTGTTTTCCCTTTCAATTTTTCCCCAAGCAAACATACTAGGACAACTGAATTCATTCAAACCTATTTACTGCTAATGTAATGATGAATGGGCGAACAGGTAATAATTGTCATATAGACTTAATATGTACTGAAAACCTAGGATCGAAATTTTTTAAGAATTCGCCCAAATACGGATGCTTCCTACATGATAAGCTAGGAAAAGCCTGCAGTGGCAAGAAGGGAAATTTTGAAATAACGTAGTAACACTTGAAACTTTCAAGTGTTATGTAATCTTGGATTGCTTTCAAGTTGAAAGCAATCCAAGATTGTCTTCTGCTGTTTTGCTGGAGAAAGGCCAAATAAATCCGTTTAAATTTTCGCGATATTATTTTCTCACCTGTCTTTTTAGTTGGACTTAAATTAAAATCCAACAAAGTGAACACAACTTTTATTTTGGAAAGCCAATTTTGACCAAGATATTGGTAGATGGCGCCTACAAATTACTTTATGTGTAGTGAAAATCTTGTTTCCAGAGTTTCTTCGTCACCCATCCCCATCCATTGGTGCATGAAATTCGCCTTTATCAGGAAATCAGAGGGCAATTTACGGTTTCCCCGGAAGTTACCTATCAGAAAATAAACGTCATCTTGGGGCCGTGCAGCCCTTCATTTTCAGTCCACCCTTGAATTTTTCTACCCAAGTTGTACCCACTTTCCATCGCCTTTCTCACGTCCTCTGTTCCCGTTTAAGTATTTTATTTTTTATTCAAGTATTTCAGTACACGATCTTCTTTAAAAGCATATTTATTGCAGTTTCAGGCTTATTTCTTAGTTGCCATTTCCAGTCTGGAAATTCCAGGTATGTAATCGACGGTGAAGCAGCAATTTAAATTATGAAATACCTTAAAATGTAAAGGCTCAACAAACATTACATGTGGAAGGAATTTTGCACCAGTATCTTTTCATATCATATGTAAACTAGGTTTGATTAAAAATACATACCCAGTTTAGAGTAATTTGGATTTTTTCTGCTCCTATCTTTCTTGAAAGCAAATCATTTGCATTTTTCTCGATTCGCTTTTATTTATAGCTGTTTTCGGAAAAACTAATAAAATACGACTAAAATGAAGCTTCGTGCTTAAAGAGCAGAGTCAAAGACCTCTTACTCTTAATCTCAAAAAACCCAGATACTAAATACATACCTAAATATAATTACCAGGCATAGAAAAACGGTTTACAACTGGAAAACAATTTTGTACACTATACACACCTGGAATCTATTTATGCGAAATTCGGCATCATCTCTCATTTTGCTAAATGTGTATTGGTATTTTATCCAAAATTAAAATGGTTCAATAAGGGGACGGAAAAGAGTTTCATCAATTTTTAGCAATTAATTAATTTGAAAATTTTTTACCTTCCTTATGACCAGAATTTTAACTATACGATTTTAGTAATAAATATTTTAAGACATACTTCCTACAAAATTATGTTCAAAACAATGATTCCACAGAGTTATTTTTTCAGTACAGTAGTTGTTCACTACATAGTTTAAGTGTGAACGAATGGCTATGCTGCTAAACGTCACCAAAAGTAAGTACTGGGACCCGGAATTTCAGCTTCAATAAATATGAAGTGTGTTTTTTCCCTTCATGATTACAGGAACAAGGATCTTCACCAGTCAAATATTTTTACCAAAAATTAATTATCTATAGAGCCGACGGCTGCCCATTATTGGAATATTTTAAAATTTAACATAGCCGACACGTAGAACAAATACACTATAAGAATTCACAAACATTACATAGTTTAACTTCCAATTATTATTTGAATCGCAATTAAATTGTAACAAGTCAGTCGAGTCCATAAATATTTAATATACAAACAAATTCCGAAAAATCCGTGTAATGAATCAGCCAATTATGTAGTCCATAAGTTGATTGTGAGAAAAGGATCTAAAGGTTGGGGTAATAAGAAATTATTACTGAAAGTTTATAATCCTCACTTTAGCCTTAGCTGACCTACAATCAGAGTTTTTGGGGGGTAAACAGCTGTTTTGATTTATAAAAGAGAGAGAGAGAATTCAATTATCCTTGTTTCTTACGCGGACCTTCGGTTTCGAAAACATTTATTGTTACAGCTAGGTTGAGAGACCTTTTTTACATCCTGCAACATGCAGGATTGAACTTGACAGTGTTGGCCTTGAAATCCCAATGTTCCAGCATCTACTTTCTTGTACTTGAAAGCTATCAATAATTTGTCTCCCAGCCCCAGCGCTTTTAGTTTCCCGAGTCTTAACAACCTGATTAAATTGGCTTAAAAATTGTCTAAATCTAAATATCTTCTTCGCTATAGAAGTACAGAAACAAGAAAGTTAGGTATACATACATAAGTACTTGTTTCAGCACACATGTTCGTACCGCGGTGAATGTCCAGTCTGAAACTCACTTTTAAAATTTTACAACAGAACAAAGGAAAAGTATGTTTACAATTGAGAATATATGTAGTTACATACTTAGTAGTTTACAAGTTCTTCCATTTAACTCGTTAGAGGGTTAATAACATATGCCCCAATGTAGATATCTACCTTCATACCCTTCGGGTAGGTTATCAACCTCACATCACTATATAGCATGTCCTGTAAGCTTCGATTGCAAGTACAAAATAACAAAATAATTCAATAATATATTAAAGTAATTCATTCATTTGTAACCACATATATTTATGTACATATATAAATATATACAAATGTTTGAAAATACAAAATTTTTATTTACAAAACAAGGGATGAAACAAATGTACACAAATGTATTCTTTAGATATGTACCTTATTAACGTTATTGTTAGTTTGTTAGTTTTAATTCATAAACACTAACTTCGTGCTTCATAAATTGTTGGGTACAGGCTACGGTAGCCCACGTACTCTAACAAAGTACTAATTTATTGTAATTGCAGTATTTTAATTTTGACAATAATAATATTAGTAAGATTACGTATACTTTAGTGTTTACAGTATGAGGGGCATGCACTAATTTTACCACACTTAGTTTGTAGTTTGTATGTATATATTTGCAGAGAGTATTAGCATATCAATCAGGAATCAGGAATAAAGCATAACCTGTTCGAATGCATATGGATAATAAAATCCTTGCATTTCCCCTATCATTAGTCGTGCCTCATACGATGTCATGTGTCAATGCCAGTCTTCAAGTTTTTAGTCTCACCATCAAGTTATGTATTTTTATAATATTAGAACCATCAGACTTGAACATGAAGTAAGTCATTACCCTAAATTCCCATACAGGAGATAGGTATAGAGTCTATAATCAGTTTACATTTACAATTTACAATATATAAACTCCTTTCACACTTCCTTTACCCTCTGTGTTATTATTGACCTGGCAGCAAATAGAAATCATCCAATGTCCTCTAACTCCCTAACTCCTTATAATAAACTTACCGCAACAAGTTCATAATTTCCCTCAGGTACTAATACAAAAAAAAACTTAAAATCTATATACATACTTATACTGTGAAGGAGCTGAAAGATATCATCTGGAACAAAACATGAGATAGCAATTTTGTACTATAAAACATTGTCCTGCAAAATCACAAAAGATAAAGTTGCATATGCTACAGGTGAGAATAACTATGTAGTGTTTCAGTATCTATGCATGTTATACTACGTAACTAGGAATTTCCCTGTTTGCTCGTAAGAACTTCAATATTTTGCAAGAAGGAAATCCAGTGTTTGAAACTATAGTAAATATAGGTTAAATATGCTTTTACTTGTAGATATATGCGACATGCATAGGGCTCTTCCCAATCAGCAAATATATACAAAGCCAGATAGATGTAAAGTTCAGATGCTCAAGCTCATTGCCAGTTTTAAAGTGCTATAGATTAAATTATATTACTATATACACACACTCCAATACAGGGAAAGGATTTTGCACAAAGATTTTTTGTGAGCATGTTTTTACGTGTCACAGAAGTAACACGTGTACTTACAATGTTCACACAGAATTCTGCTGTCCTGAACTTACTAAAAATGCTGTCACTTTATGAGATTGTGATAACCGCAACTTCCTCAATAATGTTCCAGCAAATGTCCCCCCCCCCCACACTGCTAAAAAATGTATAAACCATACAGTCCGGCTCCATGCACCAAATTTTAGTACAGGATGCCATTAAAATATTTTACCTGTATTGGATATGCATGATTAGGCATATTATTAAAAATAGTAGCTATATAAAATAATTCAGTAGCATGGGTATATCATGAAATGGTAATTACTTTCATTCTCATTACTAAAACTTACTGTGTCTTCTGGCCCCCCAAAGCTATTTTCACAGTGTTATTGTAAAGTGTTTACAGACACATTGCTTATGATTTGACCTGGAAAAATGGCCTGTAAATTGTTGATTAATACTTGAACTAGGTCATAGAAACAAAATATCACGACACACTCCGTGGCATCTATACATTAACACGAGATCGAGTCCGAACCTTGCAGTAGATGCAGTCATTGCATTTGCACAGATATTGAAGTTTTCACGCCACCCCGTACCATGTGCATTTACAAGGATTTAAGGGTAAGATTTAGTTTTTTAAACCTTCATGGATAATTCAGCATCATTCATGCAGAATGCTGGTACTTGCAGGTACATATCTTGTGCAACTATAACATGATCCAGTATATAATATAATGTATGACACATATGAGAAGAAGACCTGCATGGATGATATTTACAAAAAACTTACTAAAATTGACGATAAGGAAAAATTGGATTAATACATACATATGCCTGCAGGAAAAAGTCCTTCAATGCGGTGAACAGCTGACAATGAGAGTGACGAGAAGTCTTCATTGAAACACTAAAGCAGTTCAGAAAAAAGTCTACATACTATACTCTCTACCCCAATGCAGGATCGGTGCTAGCCACTAGCCACTCATTTGCAACATATGACTTCAAAGTTAAAACAACTTCAAATCCGTTAATATTCATACAAATCATAATAATTTTCCTATTAACGGTTAAATTACCAAAGTACCAAAATATTACGGTATTCGAACAACCACATCAGTATTCTCATAGGTAAGCGGAGACCAATGGTACTCCATTTTAGTCAAATATTATCTTGACTTCGACCTATGTCAACGAAATTTCAGTCAATGCCATCGAAACTTCGACCCATTTAAACGAAATATCAGCCATTGCCACGGGAACTTGGGCCGATGCAAACGAAATTTCAGTCAAGGTAATTGAAACCTCGATCCATTTAAACCAAATTTCAGCCAATACCACGGGAACTTGGACCAATGCAAACGAAATTTAAGCCAATGCCATCAAAACTTCGACCGAACGGCATCCACGTCGCCTCAATAAAGTACAGGTATCCTCACTTCTAATGCCCTACCCCAAAGTCCAACCGAACAATGACAAAAACCCTCAATTGGCTCAATTCCACTACTCTCATACAAACTATATACGAACATTACACACAGCTGATGAAATCCTCCACTGACTCACCCTGAATTTCAATGATTACAAAGGCGCATTTGACGTACACGCAAATACATAAGGGAGGACGAAGATTTAGCCTCGAGCTGGGTATACTCCGCATAGAAAATAAATGTTATAAAGCTAGCTTCTACATAGAGTTTCTCTCTATATATAAGTATCCTGCAAGGCTATACTGCTTTATGTATATTGTACATGTGCATCCATTGAAATGAAACTGCCTATGAGAGCAATGGATATTTTTTAGTGCTTTTTCGTCTATCTACTAAAAGGGTTTTCGTCTATATAGGATGAAAGGAAAGGACAGGCTATTTACTATTTAGTAGCTTTACGTAAAAAGGAGACCTACATTTGGAAATGTTCCGCGGTAAAAGATGAACATACAAAAGGTTACGCAGGGACTTTGCTGCTAAGAGTTTGTTTGTATGGTCTTGTTCGTATAATATGTGTGTGTCGTGTGTGTTATTAAAGGAGAGGGTATAGAAATAAGTAGACAAAAA
>JAQFXU010006446.1:0-10245 GCA_034693705.1 Spatulosminthurus flaviceps | reverse complement strand
TCTCGACAACAAAGAAATAAAAGAACTTGATGCTCCTCTGAGGTCGTAGGTGTGGAAGGGATGTCCGGCTGCAGCAACCACATTCGGAGGGGGAGAAAGCGCGGAAACAAAAGGCAACTTTATAACTCCGGTGGCGCCGGTCCAGTACTATCTCAGTCCTATCACTGCGGCGATCCTCAGGGCTTCAACTTCGGGGCTAGGGGATTTCTTCGCGGGAAAAAAGGCGAAGAGTAGCGACGAGCCAACGAAAAAGGGATGGCGGCCGGCAGCACGACGGAATCCTTGGAGTAACACAGGTTGAGGAGCGGGCAGAGTAGCAATTTTAAGAAAACTTGGAAAATTGGCGAAAAAGTAGAGATATATCATATTCATATCATAATATTCATCTGCCAAGGTCAAATTATTACAGTCTGTTGCTAGGCATCTTCCCTGCATCGGATTAGATGCGTTTTTTACAGCCACGAATAGGCATGAGAGGGAAAGAAATAATAATTTACTTCACTGATACTTCAACAGTATTAACATTTTTAACAGATTTTAACGGTTAATCATGATTGCGTATTAGTTTGGGTTTTTAACCACATACATAGATGGTTATGTGCTATTTTACTCGTACCTCCTATAGCTTTAGCTTTTCTATAGCTCTGGCAATAACATTACCTTGCACTTGGAATTAAAGGAGTTAATCATTGCATGCGAAATACTTGAGAGTATTTCGTTTTTAAGTAAGTTGTTTTAGTAGTTTCGTAGTTTGTACTGTTTGCAATGTATAATTATTGTGGGTGTTTTTAATTTTTTTTATTGTTATTAATTCAATTCACATGAACAAAAAACTAGTGAAAGCATACATCCCATTAGTTAGAAAGCAGCCTAGCGTGTGGTTTCGATCGAGTCATACGATGGGTCAAATGGGAGTGGGAGGTATTACGTAGTTAGTGCAACTTTTTCCTGTGTTGCGTATAAAACTCATGGAACTTATAAAGCGTACGAGCTAAGCATTTTGCATGTTTCATCTAAATATATGCGTTCCATGAGTACGTAAGTTTCATAAAGGGCTAATAATTCTGGGGATGTTTCCCTCTATTGATTTGTAAATATAGCCCGGTGACCCGAGCTCATTTCTTATTCAGCGTCAATTAAATTATAAGGATTTATTGTTAAAAATCTTTTATCCAAATATTTTTCATACACAGAACTAGCCACCCAATGATATACGTTTGTCAAAATAAATTTCAACCAGGAAAAATACGCAGCAAATTTTTACAAACACGGAAATTTGTTATTTACAATTAACACTATAATTATTATGCTTGCCTATCTACACAACATTATGTTTACAGTTTTTTATAATTAACCGAATTTTTCTCTTAAATTAATTGCTGTATTCCCTTCATGGTTTACATGATTAAGAATAATAACCTTTTCTTCGAACCTTCAGGTAAAAAATAGACTATGTTACCGACCGGCAGTGTCCTCTTGTGTTTCGTCTGTACCAATTACCAATCCAGCTGACCTCTTCTCCCAATGAAGGGCTGATACTCTGGTACCCAAATATGCACGATAACATTACGTGTTTAAAGTAAGGAAGCTTCCAATTATCGTTTGAGAAGCACACGTAATCGTCACTGTCAAGCCAATATTTTCACCAACCATTCAAAGGTAACGTTTAATGACAATTTCATCCAATATTATTGCCCAAGTATTGTGTATTGGATAATAGATCTTAATTTTCATGAAGCGATGGTTGACAATATTACAGTTAAACGCGTACCTTGTATAGATTAGCACTTAATCATTCATATGGCTAATTTGAGAAAGAGCGAGCAACTGTTTCGTTTAAAAATTTATTGTTATTCGTTTCTTAATGTAAACACCGAAAGGGTAGCAGCGAAATAAGTGAACGGAAAAGTTGAAACAAATTATTATGGCCTAAAAAAATTTATAGAACAAATAATTTATTTTGGCCAAACAAAGAAATTATTTTGGCCCAAACCTTAAATTATTTTGGCCAATTAAATAAATTATTTGGGGCTTGAATAAATGTTTAAAAATTCTTTTGACCGAAGAAATAAATTAACTCCTATCGATATAATACATCCGGTGTAGTACCCGACCCAATACCTCAAGTAATAATCCCACCGACATAATGACTCCAGTAAAAATTTCTCCCCTCCGTATTGTACCTCCAGTGAAGTATCCTCCGACGCAATACCTCCGGTAATCATTCCATCGACTTAATGCCTCCGGTGGAATACATCCGGTGTAATACTCTTTTCTACGTAATAATTCCGGACAGATTGCCTCTGGAGTGTATTATATCCTGAAGGGGGATTATGTAGGAGGGATTATTGCTGGAGGTATTAGCCTCAGAGTCTCTCCTACCCAATAATTTTGTACGCGTGATTGCTTGATGGTTTGTTTAACCATTGAACTTATCCATGGTTAATATGTTATTTTAATTCTTGGGAAAAGAAAATTTTAAATTCCCGGTCCGAATGATTTATTTACTTGACTAAAAAAATTTTTAAACCATTATTACCGGTCAATTCTTTTATTTCTAGGACCAAAAAAAATTTTCTTTGGCCATAATAATTTATTTCTTTGAAACCTTCAAGATCTTGTAAGATTTTCCCAAAAAATACATTATTAACCATGGCTAAGGTAATTTAATCATAGATAAATTCAATGGTTAAACTAACCATCAAGCAATTTTACTGAGTGGAGACTGAGGCTAATACCTCGGGTGATATTCCCTGCGACATAATACCTCCAGTAATAATCCCTCCTACATAATCCCCCTCAGGATATCATACACTCCAGAAGCAATCTGTCCGGAATTATTACGTAGAAAAGAGTATTACACCGGATGTATTTCACCGGAGGCATTAAGTCGATGGAATGATTAGCAATTTAAACAAAAGTTTTGGAGACGATTTTTTGGTGAAATCCAAACGTGTTTTTTCAATGAATCTACTCCCAAGTGAATAATAACGTTATGCATTCCCAGAGCCTCGTTTGATTTTTTCAAAAGCTCCCTTAACTCATTTCAAAGATAATCAAAGCTTTTGAAGTCATAAAATATAATGCATCTCGAAAAAACATTCCAACAGTGAATTTTTCAGAAGGAATCTAGACACTTTCAAAATCCAAACAAATAAAAAAGTTCCACGGATTGTATGAACCAATTGTTAGAAATCTTGCCATCAAAATGCAATCAGATTTTTAATGAGGATATTAGCTTGAAAGTGTTTTCTGACATGTATTTCTCTGGAGAAAATATTCCCGGTTTGACCGTTCAACGGTAACTATTTTGTATCATAACCAATGAGGCAAAACTTTGACAAAGCATTAAGAAAAATTGGGACCTAAGAACTTCGCAAACAAACTAAGCCAGGAATAACTTTTTTACTGTTATAAATCCTGTGTTCATGTTTGACGTGTCACATGGCTATAATTGGCTCATTTTTTCAATTTTACTTGAAAATGTAATAAAACCCTGTAGTATGCGTTTTAATGCACACAAAACTATTGATTTGCAAATGTTTGCAAATTTCAGCACGCCAAAAACGATAAATGCACACTTAGGAATGACATATGACCGAAGTTTATGTGTTCCTCATATAAATATTTAGACATCGTCTTGAGTTTGAATATTTATCAATCTCTGCTACGCTATAATTTGTTCACAATACTAAGTAACAAAAATAATAATTTATTTACTAAAACATGTGCAGCACTGAAAATCTTGAACACTTGATTTTTACGTATATGCTGGCAAGTTTATAAAATATGTAATGATTTAGAAGCAAAGGAATAATAAATAAAGATCAATTTAAAAATATCCCACCCATCCCTATGGTTCCAGTTATATCTTCCCCGTGGTTTGGAAATCTCGTGTGAAATTTTATGTACATACAAAGCCTTGCCGAATGCTCTTATATATGATGAGGCAAAAGTTATGCATATGATTTTATGCCCGTACTTTTTTAATGTAATCCACAATTGTTTCCACACTTGAAATATATGGAAATATTTGATCAATTTATCTTTTTTTATTTATGTTCATCTCAATGGATGATTTGTCACTTCAGTGGCTTTTACAATAAAACTCTAGGTTTATTTATGATCAAAGGGGTCAAACCAATAGATATATTTTTAGAGATTGGCATATTAGAAGAGAACGTTTAAATTCCCCTCTATAATTATTATTTTTAGCAATACAAAAATCAGCAGCGTTGAATATGCCATTGTAACTGAAGTCAGAAAAAGAAACTTATTGTTGGATCTCCAGGCCAGCTGTAAAATTTAGTGCATTACAAATGCGAGAGGGGTAACAGCTCCAATTTAAATTCGCAATATGTGCAGAAATATTTTAGTGAGAGTAATTCCTTTCGCCTTGGCTGCAATTCCTCGTTGTTAAAATATTTGCGTGGAAAATTTTACTGGATTTAAAAATATTTATTTGAGGACCTACCCCCTTATTTGCTTACCTAAAGACAACAATGTACCAAAAAATACTTGCACTGTCATTCTATTAAATGGTAATATTTTTATGCCTATTTTAGTTTATATTTCAATAATAGTTTTTGAATGTAAGACATTGCCACTCATCCTTTTGGGAGCTGTAAAGACTATAATAATTTCTCTACCAGAGATCAGCAGGCAAGTAAAAAATACTTTTGTTTCGATGAAAATTAGGAAGACCGAAGATTAATAACAATTTTCTTTCAATTTAATCTGGAATTATTATTTAAGAAAACTTGTAAAAATTCAATTCCCAGTTTTATTTTTACTTTTCTACCTCCAAGTTTGCACAACTGTGCACATCAAAGTACTACACAGTACATACGCCATATAAATATATTATATATACAAATTATATAATATATTAATTAAATTAATATTGTAAAATATTATATATATTATACAAATAAATACAAACGTACATATAACATGTACAAATTATCTAACTGGCGTTAAACCTAATCAAACGAAATAAAAAAAAGTTTTTAAGATGGATTTTATTCGTTAGCACTCGAATATTTTTCATTTTGGCTCAAGCGTTGGAAAATAAAGCTTTGCTTTTAATAATTATTTCATGCTGATTATTAACTGGAAAATTTAAAAAAAAAAGTGAAGAAGAAATTTGATTCAATTTAATGTGTCTGAAAACTTTAATATAATTTCAGTTGAAATTAAATGAGGAAATGTTCTCAGGTTGAATAATGGAAAATGCTGGTCACGTTTAATTATTGAACAACATGAATTAAACGTGGAAAAAGCAACAACATCAAATTTCATTGCCACTCATTCTTTTGTGATCACGAGAAAGCTTACATACTAAAGATTGATCCATTATTCCATCTGGTTTGTTTATTGGGAGTGTTGAAAATCCCTTTATTATTCAAAAATGCAAATTAAAATTGAAATCATGAGATTCATGAAAACGGTTCCATGTTTATATTTTACACAGTTTGGCAGTTTGCTCTTTTATAAAATATGGTTAGAATGATTCCCGCATAAAATGCTTATGGTGTGCTAAAATATATACTTCCAGGATTTGACAGTATCAAAGTGTTGTATTAATCTGCGCTTCTTATATATCCTTCCTAGTTTCTGTGTTTTGTCTAGAACCCAACTAAATAAACTTAAATGAAAAGTAGCTCTTCTGAAGATATTCAAGTCAGTTGATTTGTTTTTATTTCAGAAACGAAAATTTGACGTCTCTGGACCAAGGCTATCTGGAAGCTACTCTTATTATACGGAGGTTCACAATTATTGCATTGTTTTTATTCAACCAGAGTAACCGCTAAATCCTCGACGACCACCAAATCCGGCGGCGTAATCTCCTTGACCGATTCCACCACGGCCTTCTTGCCCACCGAAACATCCGGCTTGTCCACTCTGGCCGAACCCTTCAAGGCCACCAAAACCACCGGCTTAACCTACTTACCAATTAATCCACCACATCCGTTACCACCACCCGAGCATCCTCCCTGACCACCGAATCCTCCACGTCCAACAAAACCACCGGAATATTCTACTTGACCTCCGAAAACACCACGTCCATGGAATCTATCAGCGCATTCTCCTTGACCTGCGAATTCACCACGTCCTCCGTTCGAGCCGGAGTATATTCCTTGACCTCCGAAAGTTCCCTGGCCAAAAAATCCGTTACCACCACCGGAGTGTCATCCTTCGGTTCCAAAACCTCCGCGTCCACCGAACCCTGCATTTCAGTTACCATGTTTTTACTTGTATACTTCCTTTTATTATACTAAAATACACATTTGTTGAGTAAAAGTTCAAGGCAGATCCCCCCTTCAAAAGTATTGCATTCCCCCTTGGAGGTTCCCAACCCTGGAGCGTACTGAATAGATCGGTAACATATAATTAGTCCAACGAATGGCACTATTGTCAGGAACTATTGGCCAATTTCACACCTCTTTCGATAAAATGTGTAGAAAAGGATTTTTATTTGCAACAAAAATTAGTGTTATTGTCTTTCCAAAACTCCTCCAACATGCTCTATCATTTCCTCTACAAAATGTCAAGTTGTCTGGATAAAAGCAATCTTCCCCTATCCGTACTATGAGATCCGGAATCACCTCCTCGGGGATACCTTTTAATTGCAAATACAAAGAGGAATGAATATTATTATGATTACTAACCGTGTACCCATATGGTATGATACATCCAGCCGATCCAGGCTCCCAAGCGGCTACACCATAGGTAATGATTCATTCTCTATGATTTACGAGATCAATAAAGTATATAAACCTCGTGTATAACATTCCACATCACCTAATTGTATCGTGTCATCCTTCCTCCTTCAATCAGCTCCTTAACACTTGTTCAATTCCTCCTGTAGTGTTCCTTTAACAATTTCTATATTCTCCACCAAAACTTATTAAGTGCACATGCACACAATATTCATACAAATTAACAGGAAGAACTATCTTAACCTCATCTCCAGCTGCTGAGAACTCCAAACTCTCCTGTTTACTCAGAATTTGTATGTACGTACACACACAAACTATTCATTTCCCAACTATAAGTCATCGATCCTCCAATTGTAAATTTTCTGGAGAAACTACCAAGATTTCTATTTTCTTGAAATCCCTTAAATTAACAACAATAAAATTACTCCATTAATAAGTACTCACTACCTCATAATTGAATAATTATCTTAATTGCTTCATGCCCATCCCAATCAGCTGTGTCATCGGTTCCAAATGAGCTGAAGTAACTACATGGTGAGTTTCCTATAGCAATATGAGCCTCTGACGGTCACTTACCTATTCTAGTAATTTTAGGTTCACATGTGTGCCTTCTTTTATTCTGTTATATGTACCATAATTTTAATGGAAGTAACTATAATTAAGTCAATTCTGAGGGAAATCCTCGGGACTGGGCTGGAAATTAATCTTATAAAAATCCTTTGTTAATAATGCATTATCCCATACAATTTTTACGGTGTTGCTAAAGCTCGAAAAAAATCAATATCTGTGCAATGAATAAGCGTAAAAAAGCTCGACATGTGTACATTTTACGAAAGATTTAAAATTGTCTTGGGAAAACTTTCTATGGTTTCATACAAGTTGTAAAAGAAAATCATTCCTCATTTCCGCACCAACTTTCAATGGCGGCCTTTCTTCAGGGAAATGGTCAACAATTCAAATTTCCTCTGCTGTGGAGATTTCCGTGAAGAGAGGAAACAATGAATTTGACCTTAAAGTTAATATTCTTTCCACAAGAAAAGAACCACATTTTGAATGTTTGCCGTACATTTTTTAAACGTTGTATACTAATAACTTTCATTGCATGTGCCCAAAAATTATGTAAAACTGTGAAGAATTATTCTAACAATTTCTCGAATTTTAGAACCTACTCCAGTCCAAGTGACTGCATAGCCAGTAGCATCTCCCTCAATGCCCCTCGGTTCCCTTTGAGGGACCCAGCCAAGTCTTACTGTCAACTAAAAAGACTGATGCGTCCATGGAAGACTACCATGCACGCATTGCTCTTCAGGTGGATGGTACAATGAGTACCCATAGAAATCTTCTGTATATTTTTTAAGTCCAAATTTATTTGTGACACAGGTTCCTCTGAAAAAACTCTCTCTATAATGGTCGATACTCCTGGATCCCAACAGTACTGCAAAATGCCAGCAAATGCCAAGTATTCATCGAACCCAAATAAATTGGAGGTGGAAATTGACTCCCCTTGGACAAATTCAATGCTTTGTATACGTTTGAAGAAATTCGTCATCTTTAACAATATTTTTTCAAGAACTTATACATCGGCATTAACATTTCATCTTTCATGAATAAAGGTGCACTAGAAAATACATCTCAAGTTAAGGGTATCAAGGTAGAGGTCACTTGCGAAGGTAAAACTTATGGTGGCAAGGCTGAAATCAAGCGCTTCCGATCCAGCTGCCTACTACCTACCTCTTTTGCAATACTCTAACCAAATGGTGACCAAAACTTGATTGAAGATTCCGTGGATTTTGTTTCTGGACAGAAACTGAATGTTGCCATTCGCACTGACGCATCAACTGTCAAAGCTCTTCAGGGAAGATTATAGTTAGTTTTTATAATCTATCAGTGTTTTCAGAAGGGGCTTTCCTTCAACTTAAGCACATTTGAATTTGTATCCAACTAAATATTGGAGTAAAAAGTACAAAGTTTAGTACAAGTAACAAGTTTAGTACAAAGTAAAGTACAAGTTTGTAACTCTAGTCGCAATTTAGCCCTGGGGAAGGTAACTCCTTGTTAACCGAAAGCTTGGCAATAAATATTTATAATTCATTAGCTACACCACGTGGCTAAACCGAGTGCGCAATCTGGGACTGTCTTGAAATGTCTAGTTGTCTGACACTTCCTCCACCCTTAATTTAGTAGCTCTATAAGGAGAAGCTAGTCATACTCCTAACGTGAACTCTATTTTCCCTCGCATCCACAAGCAAAAATTGTCACTAGAGACTCATGTTAAGTCTTCCCGTAATCCTGCTGCCAACTTCGATCTCACATGTGAAGCTTCAGTGGATTCAAGTATTGATGCTATGGAGCATAAACTCTTGTTTGTGCCCACATCCACATTTTTCATGAAAATAGGAGAGATATACTTTCAGAGACACTAACACATTGCACTGTATTAATGGGCATTACTATATATTTTTTATATGTACTCTAATCGCTATACAAATGAAGTTACTACTTTGCTAGATCCATGTGAGCTTGTAAATTATTTAGTGGGATGAGGTTACCAGTGAGTTTTATCCCATTTCTTATTGTTCTCTCTCGTGTACAGATGAGCTTCTTTGATAGACTGGAAAATTTTCTGTTGGATATTCATCGGGGTTCATACAACGAATACATTTGTTATCCGGCCTTAGAACAAGTTTGTAGAAATTATTTGGGGAATGATATTCCAGGGATAGAAGAAATTCAGAAGAGTGGGAGCTTTTTCCAACTCGCATTTTACATTGAGTCCCCATGCACCGATTCTACCTGATGTGATCAAAATTGGAAGGAATCATTGCTTACCACCCAAGTCTCATTGATGTTTCTCATGTTCCTTGTAAGTTTGCCATGTAATTTTTATTGTTGGCATTTCTCATGAGGACCGGAGGCTAAGGATGGCTTCATATGCTTCAGTATGGGATTCACGATAAATTTTAAGAGATGAGTTTCTGGGAATCTTTGCCAAGGTAAGGCAGCGAGTGCTTTGGAAATCTGAAGCTAAACTAGGGGATTTGCCTCCGAATGTCAAGATTTGGAAAAGTCTTCCTCAAAATTATATTTTAGGTAAAAAATAATTAAACAGGTGGCTATTAAAAGCCTTGAAAAAAATACCAAAATACGAGGGAAATTCGGAAAGTTTTTAGCCTCGCATAGATCGGCTGCTCTGATTTCAATGAAATTTTGTAGATCAAAGGTATGGGCAAATATAAGGTATTCTACTAAAAATCGCAATTTTGACTAACCATCTGCGGTAGTTATTAGGATTAGAACATTTTTTAGTAGATGTTGTGAAGATATTTACTTTTCCAACCGTAGTAATGGGGACTGTAGTTAGCCAGAGAATTTTTTTTGGCTACCATTTACCATAAATGCAGATTTGGTTACCCCAACATCTTGGCTTCGAATTGGTTCTGCGATGATATACCAGTTACTTCAAATGAGCAAACTACAACGTAAGTTATAAAATGGTGTTTATTATTTCAATTTTTTGGATAAA
>JAQFXU010006445.1:0-10246 GCA_034693705.1 Spatulosminthurus flaviceps | reverse complement strand
TTCCTTTAAAATACTGCAAAACGGAATAAAAATACTGCAGTTGACACTAAAAATACTGCAGCCTTAAATGGGTGCCGATTCTAATCTATTGTAGGCCAGAGTAAGCCTATTTAATTCTGTCCTCTTCCTTCCTTGCGCGGCATTTATGAGCACAGTCAACTAACCGCACGCTGATCATCGCTGATTCTTCCCATGAGGTTTTGTCTTGTCTTGCTTGAAGTCTGAAAAAGAATTTAAGATCCACCAGCAGCCTGTGCATACCACTGGAAATATTTTGCAGGTCAGGAGAGGTCAGTATTTCCTTAGAGAGTGTAGGAATACGAGTATCATCGTATCGAGGTAAAATAAAGTATAATTAATATAATAAGCGAAGACATTCAAGAAATACGGGGTGAATCGTTATTCGACATAAAAATAAGAAAGGAAATTGTCTCAAATCTCAAAGAGAGTAGAAATTAATTTTATGTGATAAATATTATGATTGTTTGTGTTTGACTTAATAGACAGTTAGCGCAACTTTTTACGTATCTCCCGTATAAAACTTATATCACTTATGGAACGTATAAACCAAAATTTTGCATGTAAAAATTTCATCTATACGTTCTATAAGTGCTATAAGTTTTATACGGGAGATACGGAAGTGGTTGCGCTAACTGCCTAATACTATAGACATGAAAATAATATAAATGTTATGCTTCAACACGTGAATAAATTTGAATTGAATTGATTTGAATAAATACATAAGCCAAATTTTATATGAGTGCAGTGATGTAACGTATGGTATATATTATACTTTGAACAATATTCAGGCAGAAGATATCGAAGAAATCATCCTTTCTATGAAGATTTTGAAAATAGGACTTTTTCACCTCCACACTCAGTCGTTGTTCAAGAGCTGTGATTATACGTAACGTTATGGCAGGTTAGAGAAAATTTTTATACTAGATTGCGGAATACCAGGGAAAGAATGAAAGAAATTAGATGAAAAACATCAGATATTTCAGTACTGAGATTGGAGATGATATACGTCTACGGTCTGGATTGCTGACTACTTTTTATTTAAATTAATTTTTGCGATTTATCATTGTACCAGGCAAATTCGAGAACACCGACGAAATTACACGGCTGTTTGCCAAAGCTGAGGAGCTAGAGACAACGTGTGAATATGATAAAGTGGTGGAAGTTACCAAAGAGATTCTAAAAATTGATGGATGCAATATCAGAGCTCTGTTACTTGGAGCTGGCAGTCTGGTCAGTAAAGTAAGTAACTGTTGAATCTGTTGAATTCTTGGCGGCCAAAGAAAATGGGTGGTTTTGCGGTTAAACAAAAAAGTTGTAAAACTAATTTCAGTGGCAATGCCTTTTGTTTATATGTATATAAAGCTACAGTGTGCCACACTGTAACTTAATATAGGTAAATGCATGTTTCGAGTGCTGTAACCCTAACCCTACTACTTTCCTAAGAATCCGATAAATTATTTATAAAGAATGAGTATAACTACCTTAATATGTTCTTCACTTCCGAGAAAAATCGAACATATGTACAATAATCGTCATGGGTAATCGATGCCATTCCAACATAGCGTCGAAGAAAAGCTTAAAGCGAAAATTTTAACTTAATCGGGAAAAAAGGGATTAATTTACATAATTGTGACAGTAATATATGGCAGTGGTTACAGTAAAAAATATATGAGCCGGGCAAAATCGCAGAAACATGAGTTTTTGCGCGAGCGACCGAAATTTATCGTAAATAAATCGTATTTTGGCAAAGAACAGGTCCAATTGGTAGACAATTTAATTGACCTGTTCGAATCGTTTTCTTATTTTAATTTGAACTAAAGCAAAATACTAATTATAACAAAATGTGGGGGCTGGTATCATGAAGAAATCAGTTCACCCCATTTGAAATACTGGGGTTATGCACAAGTTACTAAGAGGCCAATCACAATGGGTAACACATTTGTTGAATTGTTGTTCCTCTTATTCAAGCTGAGGACTGCTAGCAAAAACTAAATTTTTGCGTCATTAAATAATGAGTATTTGACAAGTTACTAGAATTTCGATCTAGAAAATTTTGGAATTCTTATATGCAGAAACGCTATTCTGGACTCTTGGAAACAGTAATTTCATACATTTTGTATGAAATTTTTCCATGTCCTGTATAAAGGTGATGGAGATATTTCATATTTTTCATCTCCTGGCTGTAAAAAGGGGGGGGACAAATACATGGGTTGTCCCACCCTGGGTCTAAACAGAGGGGGGGGCAATGTCCCACCCAAGAGATACGTTGTTCAGCCCCTGCAAGTTTTAATGGTTTTGTCGGAGTTCGGTTACCCAATGATTGTTGAAGAGCTGAGTAACCTTTTAGGTGTGTTTCAGCGGAAAGTACTTGCACGCTGGAAAAATTACACGTTTACTATGTCTAGATTTTGTTTGCAGGGAGAAGAATCTGGTGACCAAATGGCCCGGGAGTGGTATTTGAAAGCAATTGAGCTGGAACCTGATGATGGGTTTGACAAGTTCTTTGCATTTGCTCAAATTGTGGAAGGACCAGAAGCAATTGATTTGTATGAAAGAGGAATTCGACTCTTGGATAAATCCATGACAAGACTCAACAAAGGGGAAGAAAAGGAGAAATTGAAAGGAGATAAATTAGAAGCGATTCGGTCATTAGTTGAAGTGTACATCTCAGATGTTCGAGGCATTATTTATATGAACAAAGCTAGGGAGTTAATATTAAAATTGTTGAAGGAGGATGGAAACAATTTTACTTCTTACGATATCTTCCTCCTAGCACAAATTTTTGACAAGTTGGGTCAGAAATACAAATCGGTGAGTCAATATCGATGGCTTTTGAAACCATAATAATTCTGGTAATAGTGCTTATTTTTTATGTAGTTACTTAGTAGTAATAAGTTAGAGGTTTCTGTTTGTAATATCTTTTTAACGTACCACTGATTTCTTCCAGGAAATCCATGAACTTTGTGAAGCAGCCACAAGGCGAATTTTGACTGAAGAAGCTGAGGATCTTTCGGAGGAGAAATTAGGAATATTTTTATCAAAATTCGCCTCGTTTTGTTTAGATTACCAATTTTTTAATGCTGCAAAGCATATTATCAATAGATTAGGATTAGTTGGTGGTAAAACGGCAGATTATCTATCTTTAAAAGCTATGTTTTACCGTCTTAAATGCGATCTTATGCTGAAGAAAACCCATTTCTATGTGGATTCTTGCTTGGAAGTATGTGGTATTAAATTGAAAATTCAATTTTGTTAAATAAAGTTGGTATTCAGAATGTCGATAAGATTTCGCCTTAATTTGTTTTTTCCTAGCTAATTGACGATCTTGAAGAGGAGGATGAGGCTGATTCACTGGATGAAGTAAAAGAAACCATGGAGGAATTGAAAAACAACACACCCCAGAAACTTCCGAAACTTTTCGCTGATAAATTTTCCAGCAATGGCAAAAACACTGAAGCAGTAGATGAAGACGGGGAGGATGGCGATGAGGTTGGAGAAGACAGTGAAGCTGACAGCGATGAAGAAACTGAGTTTCCCCTATGTAGCAAACCAATAACAGCTAAAAAGTACCATAAGTTACTCGAAGGAGAAAAGAAGAGGATAGTTGAATTATGTAAACTGGACATCGGTACTGATGAACCCCAATACATGGAAATAGAAAACTAATTTCTGTTGCTGAGTGCCTTTTACCGAATTACAATCACCTATCACCGACGATTAGGACAAACTTTTATTAACCACTGTGGTATGATTTCCTTTTTCAAGCATTGCCTGAATAAATAGCTTACTGTCGTTTCTTTGCCAAGATAATAAATAATCCCGACTTTTTCATTGCTTCCATAAAATGATTATTAACCTTCTCGTTACCTCATTGAAAATCAATTCAATTTCTACCATTGCATTGCCCTACCTCAGGGTTTGTAAAAATGAACCGACACAACTAGAAGAATCAAACAATCTCAGTGCCTAATTTTAATACTTAAGGCAAGGCCTACAGAGGGTGTTTGTAGAACATTGGACCACTTTAAAATTTTTTTTAAATGTAACTACAATTAGTAGAATCTTATGAGTTTTTGCACACTCAATAGTCAATATTCAAAGAATTCCTTAAGTGTGCAAAATTTGTTCACTTAACTTCTCAAAATGCCCAGATGGCAAGCACCGAGAAAAAAGTGACCCGAAAACACTTATACAGTGAGAAAACTACCCCGTCTGGGGTCAAAATTGCATGTAAATTTCAGAATAAAATATATTCTGAAATTTCAGCTGTTATGTAATCTAGCTGAGGACACAGATTGCCTAGAAAATCATTGTATCAATTTTTATAGCCCGGTAAAAATTTTCGGTTTGAGTTTTGAAATTCGGGTTTTCCAGAATATTAATTTTCCCTGACTTCCGGATATAAAAAAATTTCCGTAGCACCATACCGAAATGAGAAGGTCATTCCCCGGTTTTTAAATAGATTTTTTGTTCGAAATATTTTTGCCTGGAACACCAGGATATTTTGATTTATTATGAAAATTTAAACTTCCATTTGGGCAATTACCCGGGTAAAACACCGGGGTTAAGTAAAATCAGCCGTGTAAAAACGAAAAATGATGCGAACCTATCTAATTCATCATCTCTGACGGTGGCAGATTTTTAGGCGTAAACGCAATAGAAATATAACCGAATTACCACACATTTTTACACTGAAAAAGTGCCGTTTTGGAAAACTTTTTGAAGAGTGATCTTAGAGCTTCATATAAGGGATAGTAATATTGAATGCTTTACTATAAAATTGATACCATCGTAACCAGAAAATGCTGGAGAATAAGTTATGCGCATTGAATCATAATGACAGGCTGACCTGAGCTCAAAATAAATTTTTGAAGCAGTGGTCCAATGTTTTACAAACACCCTCAGTATTTCGTAAGTTTTCCCTCTGATGCTAAAATGGATGTTAAAAATCTAGGGCTGCAAAAATGTAGGAGGTCGAACATACGATTGCCGAAGTGCCGAAGACGTCAATAATGTAATTTGAAATTACATACTTAACATATAGAAATGCGAATTTTCGCGTGTACAAAATATCCAAACATCCAATTTGATTGTTGAAAACAATCAAATACGGATAAATTACAGAGTAATTAAGGACTACAGCTTACTGCGCTGGCCTCTCTGTACTGCCACCTGCTGCTGCGTAAAATAAGCTAATCTGCACAGGAAATATCAAATGTGTACTAATTGCTAGTATACAAAGGCAAGGTACTAGTAACTATAACTAGTGTGTAACTACATAATTTTCATTTGCTTATTTGTATATAATTACTAGAATAGAAGAATAACTTGTATATGATTAAGTTTCATTGTGTTTAGACATTATGTTTCCTGACAAACCGAGAAAGATTTGATCCAGCTTTTGTCATAATATTCCTCATGCAGTTACTGACCTGCAAGTCATTGTTGTAGATTCCGTCATTAATGAAAAATGCCCATACCTGAATAACAAAGGAAATGCTAGTACGAGAATATTCTCCAGCGACAAAACACAGCTCTCTGGACGCGGATACAAATGCGCTTGTATAAATAAGACAGACCACAACTTTAGTCGAGAGTGCGGGAATCGATCAAAATATTTGTTTTCTTGTTAGGGGTACTTGGTAAGGTCCAGGAAAAAAAATGAAAACATTCCTTCTTCCGTTTGCAAGTGGCAACTACTATATCTCAGCACTGGAACATCCGAATGAGTTGAACAGGTTTTGACACAAATTAAGCGAGGTCCTCGTATTTCGGTTTTTAGGAGAAAATAGCAATTTGACAACAATTACTCTATTACCCCAAACACCGATTTTTTGCAACTCGGCCCATTAACGGCCAGGTTATGCACAGGTCACGAGGTCACCGAAATGAACAAAATTTCCATCAACCGATATAGGTATTATAGACAAGTCCCTTGTAGCGTAGCAGCTCTGGGCTCGGATCTATTCGAGAGTCGTCTGAGTCGTACTCGGGTTCGAATCCCATGGGTGGTTTGAAATTTGGCTCAAGGAAAGGGGTTTTTTCCCACTGGGTTTTTCCCCTGACCGCTCAGACACATGATGCTTGTGCGAGGTGCAACGATGGCCTCAGAAAGCCAGAGCCCTCATAGATAGGGTCAATCATTGAAACTTTGTAACGCGAATTATTGAATAAAGTCTCAAGATGGTTGACAACTCTGTGAGACCTAAAAAGGGTATGTGTCGGAGTATAAACCCACGTTTTTTATAGGTATTATGTGTATAGCTTTCACCGAAAATTGCCCCCACCGGGAGTACGCTATTATTTTTCAGCACCCCTAACAAGAAAAAAATTTACATTTTTGCCGTGTTTTTGTCATATGTGAAAACATATTCTGAGATATAAGTATTATTAACATTATTTTAAAAATATACATCGAGTGTGAAGAACAGTGAAAAATTGAAAAAACTTTAAATTTATACCTAAAGTATTAAATCCGCAATGTCTTTATCCAATAGCAAAATTTATACAGCCAACTGCTTCTAGTACAACAACAATAATAATAATTACTGCAAGTAATGAAATTAAATAATGCTTCGAATAACATGTTAACAGAAGTTCTATTTTCACTCGCTTGCTGTATAGAAACGAACACCAACATTATTACATTAATACAAACAGTAAACACATTCAAAGCAGTTCGATCAGAAAAGTAAGTTAGAAACTATACACTTGCTATATAATCATTTAACTGTAATATTTAACGAGAAAATCCTGTCCCACTAGTTCAATTGGTCTTCATATTACATCAATTTAAGAATTCCGGATCCCTAACGCTTGTTCCAATTCCGCTCGTTTCTGTTGTAGTTTAGAATAGAAATAGCGGCAAACGGCTTCCCGGGTCCAATTCTGAGCGTAAAATGTAGCACGTCTCTCTTCCTCGGGATTTCCCGTTACATCGGTCATAGTCTGCAAAAATTCAAAACAATTTAGCCATCTTTCGATTAAATCCAATTTATACATCATTTTTTTTTAAATTTCATCATTCATCAATATTTTTAAATGCAAACATTTGCATTCTACAAACAGCGTCATCAAGAAAAATTTGTAGAACTTTTACAAACCTTCAAATCCTTGCTCGCAGAAGTCACCCACTTCGTTACGAATTGCTGGGGATCATATGAGAAACTAAGAAAGAAATCCCTATTGGTTTTTAATTGATTAATAGTTTCCACTGTATCATGAATTTTGCTGTCCAGATTCTGAAAATAAATTCAATTGGAGGGTTGAATAGAAGCGTATTGTTAGTAATCGTTAAGACGTTCAACGAGACAACTTGTCTTACGTGAATTTCAAGCTGACTCGCAGTAGAAAGTAAAAAGCTGTTCATCTGGGACTTAAGAGTGTCGTCAACCTCGACCTCAATATCATAACAAGCCGTTTTCTTTTGCTCCTGCCCTTCAACACTAAAAAGGAGTAAGCTGCTATTAGTTTGATTTAGGGGGGTGAACGTGTGAACAGTATAAGAAGTAAGACATTTCTAAATTCATTGTACCTAATGGTATGGTTAATCACAATTGGATCTGGTGGATGTAGTAGAGAATTAAGTCTTTGAGGGATCTCGGCAAACTTCATTCTGGCAACACCGAAAATCTGCTCGAGAAATTTATCGCAATTGATAAATTCTCTTTCGTGGGAGTCCTGCCGACAAGCAGAAAAATTCATTTAATACTAACCATTCCGAACTGACAACGGCTAATTTGGTAGGTCAAAACATGATAATGAAATCTCTTGTATACCTGCAGACGGTGAGTCTTGACGTATTGCCATAGAGCTGATATAATGACAGGTCGTGTTTGTGTGTGAACGCCAAGAAGACGTGCAAGGCGAGGATCCAATTTGAACTGAAGAGGCTGATAATCCAGCAGTAGCAGAATTGTGCAACGTACATTCTTATCTCCTGGTCTTTTTACCTGTCAACATCATTTCAATACTTCAATAATTCAAGTCTCGAAGGAAACTATTTGATGTGTCGACTTTACTAAGAGGAACAAACTAGACTTACTGATACCGCTTTAAACATAATCTCAATCACAAAGCACTAACCTGAAAACCATCTGTTTCCTGCGTGGTTGGAGTCCTATGCCACTCGACAAGATGATTATCGGGACCATACAAATCTTTGTCCAGTTCAATTACAAGACTTTTGAAGAATGATGAAAACTTCCTCTTTATCTTGCATAAATTTAAATTTTAAGTTAAAATTAATTTTATGTGACCTCATATTTGCATGTTTATTACATTAAAGTTGAAGACTTTTTTACTATCTGATTTCAAATGAAATTTTATCATTCGATGTTATTCACCTTATTTGGATCATTTTTGTTATCATCAAGTAGCCGTCCTTCCACTCGCAGTTCCCAAGATGCTACCACTCCTTCTTCTGAATCGGTCGGCTCCTTCGGCGGGAAGAAAGTATTCGATATAAAAATCCGCAATTTTCGTTTCTGCTTCATTGGTCGCTTCAAAGCTTCTTGGATATCTAGCCGTTTTCTCATAATCGTGGCATCTAGTTTTCTCTCAAATGCTAACAAATCCATGTACGCCTTAGATTCCGGTACTAAATCACGAACCTTCTGAGGTAAGACTTTATCGACTTGTTTTTTCTTCTTTTTCACAACCGGCTCCCTGAAAAAAAAGAAAACTAATAATAAAAAAGATATTTTAATGAAGGCTTGCTACAGGACTAACCTAGCTATTTCAACAAAAACATGGCGGATAATTACGAATTATGTACGGCCGTCACATTGATTACAATAAGTTTCTAAGGCTTACTGTTTCTGGCCCCCAGATCTGGGATCATTGGGACGTTTTGCTGAAGGTTGTGTCATTGGCCTAGGTACAGGACCCCCACCGTAAGTTGTTGACGTCGGAGGTGGCCTGGGTGGAGCAGCAATACTCCCACCCATAACTGGAGGACTGCTAGGTAATGGCCTCGGCTGAAAATTGCGAAGAAAATGTCAGGCAAAGGATAAAACTTGAGATTAACTTACAATGAGCATGGCTCCGGTTTAATAAGTGATTAAGTTGGGACAGCATTGTTGTGTTTGGAGTTAGTGTAACAGTGATTCCTACATGGTATGTTTGTGTTCAAATATCTGCCTTACTCCTAAACTATTAGGTCCAAATGGTCTTGAAATTGGTCCACTTGGAAAACGCACCGGATAATTTCCTGTCCGATTCGAATCTCCTCCGGGTGGGAACCGCTTTGACATTTTTGGAGATTTCCCCGACTCGGCATTGGCAGCCTCAGATTCCTGCAATCGCTGCAATTTCTTCATCCCCTGTATTCTCTGCTCCATCGCCATACTGGTGTTGGAATCGTGAATGTGATTCTGAATTCAAAATATACACATACGTAAGCTTACTCAATAAAACCAAACTCATTACCTAAACAATAAATTCGCAAACCAAAGGATAATGATACTGCCATCCTTGCAAGCGATCCATGCTATCAGAACTGGGCTCTAGAGTCAAAAATAATTCGCGTTCAATTGATCTACTGCAAGCAACAGGAGTTAATAAATTAGCAAGTATATTGTCATAATTGTACTGACAAACCAGCACTCTAATTATCACTAAATGATTTTCCTACATACAAGTTCAAGTACAATATCTTGATATTCGTCCTTTTTAACTCCTCCAGGAGAGCGTCCGCAGTACAAATTACTCCTACCAGTTACAATGCGCCAACAAATTAACAGAATCAGACAAGAAGACAGAAATGCTCCCACTTCATCAGCTATTTAGGGCAAGGGCTAAAATATTTCACGAGCTTCAAGCTTGGTAGTACTACAGGTACAGAATTTATAGGCCAATACAATCTACAGCTCCTGATCATTCAACTTTTTCAATGTCAAGACATCCAGCCATTCCTTTTTTTACCAGCAAAGACCTGTATTTTAAAATACAAGCGTCAAAATGTAAATACATTCAAACTGACACAATCGACTACAATTACGCTCAACATCCAGCAACATTGTGCTCAAGTTAACCTAATGTTAAATTAATTAATGTATCTAACAAACTTCAAAAAAACTAATATCTACAATAAAAATTCAGCTCTTCTCAACAAATTTTGTTTAAAATTAGGTAAAATCTACATAATGATACTTGGCACTAACCAAGTTCTACTACAGTTCAATATTGAACACCACTGCTATACTAAAACCAAACTTTTACATTT
>JAQFXU010006444.1:0-10247 GCA_034693705.1 Spatulosminthurus flaviceps | reverse complement strand
GAGAGAATATAGCGTTTTTTTCTTTTCGTTCTTTCTCTTTCTCTCTCTCTCTCTCTCCGTAAGAAAGAAACGCCCCGATAATAATGCAATTATATCACGATAATATTCTAGGTGAGGCTCTGTTCCATGTATTTCTATGTCCAGAGCCATTCCTGATTTTACTAGTTACATACTAATGGATTTGTCAGGCAGGACGATCCTAGTTTGGTAGTGCTACCTTTTAAAATATATCGTTGGGTTGGCCCGGCTGCGGCTTATAAGGAGGTCCTCAATTGTTGATTTAATCAACAATAATTGAGGTAATAATCCTTACCGGACCAGCCTCGGCTGCCTCCCAACTCTCTTTTCCTTCTTTTCTACCTTTATCTTCACTATTTAAATCTATTCTATCTCCCCTCCTCCACTTTCTTCTTCTCTTCTCTTCTTTACCCAATCCGTTTTGCCCATTGCCATCATCCACCAATAATTCCTTCCGGATTTTGAATCATCATCATCATCGTAACCTTCCAGCCCAATCACTCTTCAACTTACTTTTATCCAGTCCGGACTTATCCCTGATTTGCTTCGTGGATTAAATCAATTGCTGCTTGTTGCTGTATTGTTGCTGCTATAACTAAACTTATAATTAAACTTATCCTAGTAACTGTATCCTTGGTATTTGGTTTATCTTTGGTTTATTAAAACTAATAATTATTGTATCTTCTAAACCTAACTATTGCTTATTTCATGCATTTAATTCCGCATCTAATGCATTTATATAATGTACCTCGGAGGTATACGCTGTCCTGAGGTGTATCCTGACTAATTGTAAGAAATATTCAAGGTTGACTTATTGGAATATTACTTAGAAATTATTTCACTCGAGCTTAACTCTTAAAATATAACAAATCTCAATTCAAATATATTTTATAAAATTCAAGTCGAAATTATCAAGTATTTTACTCCTGATCTCATCGTAACCACGAATATAGCTTTATGACTTTACCTAAAGGCTTTCCAAAAATTTTGAAGGTTAGTTCCGGCCAGTACTCAGGGTGTTTGGAAAACATTGGACCACTGCTTCAAAAATTTATTTTGAGCTCAGTTAGCCTGTCATTATGATTCAATGCCCAAATTTTATTCTCCAGCATTTTCTGGTTACGATGGTATCAATTTTATAGTAAAGCATTCAATAATATATACTACCCCTTGTATGAAGCTATTTTGAGATCAAAATGTTTTCCAAACCGGCACTTTTTTAGTGTAAAAATGTGTGGTAATTCTGTTATATTTCTATTTGGTTTATGCCTAAAAATCTGCCACCGTCAGAGATGATGCATTAGATAGATTCGCATCATTTTTCGTTTTTACACGGTTGATTTTACTTAACCCCGGTGTTTTACCCGAGTATTTGCCCAAATGGGAGTTTAAATTTTCATCATAAATCAAAATATCGGAATGTTCCAGGCAAAAACATTTGAAACGAAAAAACTATTTGAAAGCAGGGGAATGACCTTCTCATATTGGTATGGTGCTACGGAAATTTTTTTATTTCCGTAAGTCAGGGCAAATTAATTTTCTAGAAAACCTGAATTTTAAATCTCAAACCGAAAATCTTTACGGGGCTATAAAAATTGATACAATGACTGTCTAGGCAATCTTTCTTTTCAGCTAGATTACCTAAAAGCTTAAATTTCAGAAAATATTTTATTCTGACATGCAATTTTGACCCCACACGGGGTATTTTTCTCACTGTAAAAGTAGTTTAGGTCACTTTTTTTTCGGTGCTTGCCATATGGGCATTTTGAGAATTTAAGTGCGGAAATTTTGCACACTTAAGGATAACGTTTTGAATATTGAGTGTGCAAAAAATCATAAGATTCTACTAAATGTAGTTACATTAAAAAATTTATAAAAATGGTCCAATGTTCTACAAATACCCTCCGTATGACCGGATTTGCTAGGAAAGCCTGAGCATGAATTTCTACTTTAATTTAAAAAATACACTTTGACTTTACTGTAGGGGAGGAGCTTCAATTACCTACAAATTCTTACATAACAACAGAAGTGGGAAGAAAAAAGGTAGAAGGAGGATAAAATCAGCAAAAAATAACCACCATGTCTTACTTGTTTTGAATTTTGTAAATTTTAAGCATTGCTTCAACGCATGATATTGTGGATTTCTGGTGCATTTTCTATTCAAACTGAAATTTCATTACTTCCAAGTGATTTTTCAAAGTTAATTTAACAATTTACAAAAACGTGTTTGTTAGCCTTTGAAATTGTAAGGCTTTAACGCCACTCTCCATTTGATTTAGAATACCATTAACAATTTATGCAGAGTGTATATGCTCGCGGTGCTTATTGTGTGGAACGCAATTTACTTTTCAGTATTTAAGGTATGTATTTACGAAAGATGCGTTTTTATTTTTTTTGTCAAAAGGGCAATGAGTTGAACTTAAGGTCGGCATATTTGACTTTTAGACTAAACCTGTTTCCAGATTACCCTTTGATAAGCATCAAAAAGGGTTTACCCGATGTTTTGCCATTTTTTAAATGGCGTGGAAATACAGAAATTGCTTACATTTGCTTTTTCTACAATCACAAAATCGAAACATTCGGCACACATTAAACTACTTAGATCACAACTTTTTCCACCGTACCGTGAATGTTATGTAACAATTTCAAAAACCTCAGCAAAAATTATAATGTGCTTGTTTGCAAAATAAGTTGGAAGGTTTCAACGCCACTCTTTATTTATTTTCGTTATCGGTCCTAACACTTTATATGTCGATCGGTTTTTCGTGTGTGACTGTAGCGACAGCTCAATCGTTTGAAGATATTTTCATGTATTAATATACATACATGGTGCTTTTTATTGGACCACATAATTTGGATCCTTTAGCATTGATTTAAAGGGAGACAAAACCAGTGATTATCCTTGCTTTTGCGAACGCATTGGTGGTCGATACGTGTAATAAAATAATGGGCCACCGTAAAAAACCAATATCAAAGATTTTGTACTCGTCCTACCGTTTTTTGAGCCCTTTATTTAACTATAGGACTTTTAATTCCAGAGTATATTTTGGAAAGTTCCTCCATCTCTCTCCTGTTTAGCCCCATGGTGAACCATAAGAAACGCATATGTAAATATTGGTCCCGTCTTTATCCGTGGCGGGTGTAGAGCTAGGTCGATGAAAATATTCAGAATATTGAGGTTCGTCATGACAATAATAAAAAGGATTTTTATCGTATGTTTAATGCCACGCATGAATTTTGATTTAAAATATTTTGATCCGTGCGGTTTTGGCTAGCGAGAAAACATTTATTATTAAATATTTTCTTGTTAGGCCTGCTCCTCAATTTGTTTCCAGTCCTTTATGGTTGGCTGAACCTCTCCTAGTAACATTAGCAATGGGACGACCAATGATTAAAAATATTTTTCAGTCGGCGGGGAAATGTTACTTTGTGTCATAAATTATATTAAAATAAAAATTGGTTCAAATGATTAATATAATAGGCAGTTAGCGCAACCACTTACGTATCTCCCGTATAAAACTTATAGCACTTATGGAACGTATAAACAAAAATTTTACATGTAAAAATTTCATCTATACGTTCTATAAGTGTTATAAGTATTATACGGGAGATACGTAAAAAGTTGCGCTAACTGACTAATTGATTAACATATAATTAATTAAAATAAAATAATAATATAATTAATAATCTTGGTAAATGGTTGAAATAAATTATGTTCATTGAGGGGGGAAATTTTAACTGGAAACATTTTATACTTGAAGAATTTCTTAGTTGGAGTAAAGACTAAAGATTGAAGATTCAAAAGGTTAAGTTGTTCAACTTCGAGGCCACCCATTCCTTTTACCGAAAACATTTTGGACAGTAGATTCAAGATCCAACATGCCTGGGCGGGAAATTATTGACAAATGCCCATGGTTAAGACTAATTTCTAAAGTACAGATTTGACTGTAATTTATAAATCAACCATTAACTCTATTACGTGACGCAGTTCGAGAATATGCGTCCAGTGTCAATACTAAAGTATCAATAAATCAATTCTTTTTATTGCCAGCCTTGCCTTCAGTTGAGGAGTAACTTGAAGGGGTTGTGTGTTTGATTGAGTAGATGGGAATTTCCTCCAATAATAAAATGGTGGTAAAACTGAGGGGTGTAGAAGCAGAAGTATTTTTCAGCAAAATTACTGACAAACATTTTTTACAAATAAAATTTTTACCCTTTCCACCCACCTCCTTTAATTAAGTATGTAATACACTCTCCCAAGGCTTTGGCTATTTTCTTGGTAAAACGGACATAAAGGAGTTTATCGGAACTGCTTAAATTACCGTCCCTCCAAATCTACTGTAATGGGGGTTCTCCTTTGTGTAAAAATTTTTTTTTCAGAGGGTAATAATTTTGCGGTCTCAAATATGAGGTCTACTCTAAGTATTACCACGCCAGTATCATTTCATTTTAACAATGACGACCCCGGTTTCAAGCAAGCATGATTAAAGTACGCACAAGGCGTGGAAGTTATACAAATTCAAGTTTTTCATACATAATAATTTAGTTCCATGTGTTCCTTTATGATTTAGATTTGTGCTTAATTTTTAACTACATGGTGAAGAGCACTCCTCAATGAAAATGCTTTTAGAGGCGTCAAAGTCCCAGTGCAGACGGCAGAAATGGGTGACTATGGGAGTCGGTTTAAAATAAATAACCAATAAATTTTGTTTGATGCTAAAAATACGTTTTTACCAAAATAATGTCCATTTTCACTAACAACAGGCCCCGCAGTAATAATATGTGAATTTGATGAAGCAATTATTCAAAATTATGGTCTCACATTTCTGGAGCGGCATTTCTTAATGGCACCTTTATAATTTCGTTAAAAGGTACTTAACACAAAGAATAAATTTTACTTGCAGTTCTACCGAATGAATAAATGGAAAATAATTTATAATAAAATCATTATTTTTTTTATACTTAAGTTTGTTGCTAAATTTCCAAGGCCCTTAAACCTTTGTAATTCGCAGACTTAGCCCTTGCGCTTGCCGGATTGATTATAGAATTTTTTTTAAATAAACAAATAAGTTCCAACAAATCATTCAGAATTCAAATGTAAATCGCAAAGTCAATCTGAAAACTTTGAATGAATTTGGTATTCATTTAAGATTTTGTACTTGAAAGGGTGACTTTAAAAATGACTGAACGTTTCAACGAAATAGCTTTTTTTCAACGCGGAGCTTCGGTATGACTAAAATCTACACCCGGTGAAATTTGAGGCAGGCACAAAAATTTCCCAATCATTTTCTGATTTTTTTCCGTTTTTTCCGTGATTTTTACATTTTCAATACATTGGTACACTTTTTGCTAGGGCCTTGCTCCAAGGGACCTGACTCGACCGTCATGTTAAAAATAAAGCCAGCCGTAGGGTTACTTTGTTGCTGTAAAAACGTCGGCAATAATGGCCTTACAGATATACAATGCAACCTGGAATCGATACAGTTTCCAATTAAGATCTGACTGCAATGGAAATTTTTCGAAATTACGAAATTCTAAAATGCTAAAAGTGTGAGTACGAACGTCGTGTCAAGAAGGGCCACCTTCAACGATCCTTTAATCTTCAAAGGAGCCAAGTCTGTGTAAATATTCTTTAACGTGTAGGAATGCATTTAGCCCCTTTTAGCATGTACATAAAATAAATAGGAATGAACGTAGCTTTACTTGAAAATAATTAACAAATAACTACTAATAATAACATTCGTATTGCATTAGTGGTTTTCATGCCAGCATGTTCAAACTTCCAACAAATTTCTTGTCCCGTGTCACATCAGGATACAATTTGGCAGTAGTAAATGCCTCAGCATTTTAACCCCAAGAACGGTTGGACAGGATGCTGAACTTACACGGCGTTTAATATTTTTTCTACAACATGCTTAAATAGTTTGTTAGATTACGAAAATTCTACAACAAACTGTGTGGGCAACTTTGCTTCCTTGAAAATGTTCCCTCTGGATTACGCTGAATAAGAGCAATAAATTATGCAATAAGAAATCTCATTTTGCTCTAAATATTTCTCCCTTGAAAAGTACTCGTTATCACGAATGAAGCGATACAGGGACAGGAATTCTTGAATGCTCCATCCGCTGAAAATATCATGAAAATATTAACATTAAATATAAATAATATCACTAGTTAAATTTTCAATGATTTTATTTTGTCCTTTAAATTATGCAAAGCTTCGGATATGCAATAATTGACAAATCACATTAAAATGGGTAAAAAAGAAGGAACTAAATTAGCATAGCTTAATCTTTATTTTGTAGGATTTCCACGCCGCGTATTATATTTTAATAAAAAGTATCCTACTTGCATCTCCTTATGTTTTAAGCCGAAAGCTGATGAGCAGAAATCTTTCAATTTAATGCAGGCATTTTTTATTTCTAAATAATACCAAAAAACTCATACTATAAAATATATTGCATTAAAAGAAAGTCGAAATTTTCTTCATTTCACTTAAGGAAGGTTAGTAAAGGAATCGAAAGATGTGAGGCATGGGATTAGTTTAGAAATTTTATACTAAAATAACAATACGAATTTTCTCCGAGAACCCCCAAGAGCCATGAACTCAAAAAAATGCCACAAACTTTGGATACAGCCTAAAATTGTAAGTGGATCTCGTCATGGGTTTCAGGGGATGTTGGATCATTTGTCGTGTACGTGTCCCGAAAATCAACACAAACTTGAGAGACGCTGTAGCAATTACTGATGGTAAATTCTAAACGGCGTTAAATCACCATGATTTGGCATGGAATTTCTTGTTTTGGCTCAATACAATGAATCTAGTGAAGAAATTAATTAAACGTGTGTACACATTTAAAAAATTCGCGTTTTTTTTGCATCATAAAGAGAAAAAGTTTTAGAATTTGTTTACACAGATGAAAAGTTTTTGCCTTAAACATTTCCCACGCAGAGCCATATTGGCTATAAATTCAGGACATTTATACAAGAAAAGCTGCTCCTTCAGAAAGTGTAGCAATAATCATAACAATCTTACGACCAAATAGCTGGGAATATAAGGGAAAGGATTGATTTCAAAATATCCAAATTATAAATTAATTACTATAAAAAATTCCGGATTTTTCCTGAAAAAGGGTAGAAAATGGAAAACACGTTTCAAAAAATTAGTTGTAATAAAAAAAGCTTAAGAAAATTCAGGAACATCATTGAATTAATATCGTTTTGAAAATTTTATTTTGATTTTGAAATCCCCATGAAATGTCCTATCCCAATAGGAGAATTGGATTTGAATTTTTTAAACAAAAATGATTGAATTATTTTTCAAAAGCACCCTGAATTTTCCTGTATATTCCACGTACGTGGATCATCATTTCCTCGTTAATGTTACTTTGTCTTTATTTTACGTTCAATAAAATTCAAGACGAGAATTCCATTTCCCAAAAAAGTACAGTTTGAAAAATGAGCATATCCAAATTTCATATTTACTTTAACCCAAAGGTTCGGAAAAATAAATAACTAATTTCCGTTATTACTTACTTTTTATCCGACAAAAATTTTGGTATAATCAGTAACCATTGAAAATGGATTCGACAGGGAAAATCTTTAAACTCAAATGGTTACTGCATGACTTGAGGGAATTTTCATCTTCATTTTTAGGCCCAAAAATAATGGTAAAAAATAAGTCGCGACAAGTGCAAATACGATGCAGAAATTCATAAGGACGAAAAATGCTAAATTTTAACGTCGCTGTAATTATTTTATAACATAAATCAAATCCTTCCTGCAGTAGGAACCAAATTTTAAATTGGGTGGCTTGTAATGTGATTAAGTTTTAAAGAGATTTTTTAAGCTTGAACTTTACAAATGCAAAAAATTCATTCAACCTTCAACGATACTATCTACAATGCAAGTCCGTACAGCATATCTTCACAAAAGTCGTCACCCACCAATTATCTTCGGTATCACAAAAGGGTGCAAAGGAATGTAAAAGTTTAAACGGCGTTGAGGCAAATCATTTTGTAAATTATTTTATGTAATAATTCCTACTCATTCGCAGATTGGTAAAATTTAGAGATGGGCTCAGGTCGTTCTTTAAAATTTTGGAAAATACATTTTATAACAATCAAGTTGTAATTATTCTCAAGCTTTTTTACTCCTGATCTAATTTTAAGCATGCATGTGTGGCTTTATGGCGTTAACGTAAGCGCTCTCCGAAAGTGTAGAAATAAAGATCCGGTTCGCTCCGATCAGTATAACAAAAAAAACTGGGACACCTGAGAAAATAAATGAATTTCCACATTAATTTAAAAAATACGTTTTACTGTAGTGGAGGAGCTTCAATTACCTACAAATTCCTACACACTAACAGGTTTGAAAGAAGAAAATGCAAGCATGATAAAATCAGCAAACGTAACCATCATTTCTCACTTTTTTGAACATTCAAAATTTTGAGCCTTCAACACATTTTGTGGATTTCTGGTGCATATGTTCTATTTAAACTGGAACTTCATTACTTCCAAGTGATTTTTCATAGTCAATTTAACAGTTTAAAAAATTGTGTTTTCTAGGTTTTGAAATTGTAAGGCTTTAACGCCACTCTCCAATGGATTTGAAACACTGGGCACTTTCGAACGTGAAGTTAGTGGTTGGACTGCACAAAGTAGTACGCAACTAACTTTTCAGTTTATGAGGTATTTACAAAAATTGCCTTTTTAATTGTTATCCGCAAAAATGCAAAGAGCTAAACTTAGGGACTGTATGTTTGATTTTTAAACTAAAGCTGTTTACAGATTATCGATACTTTCAATCATCACAAGTAGAACAGCCAACGTTCATGATATGTTTTAAATAGAGCTGCGATCAAGTTCAAGTCAAACTCGCGTTTCTCAAGTCGCGTTCAAGTTCGGGTCAAGTTCAAGTAACCCCAAAATTGTACTTGAGCCTTTCGGGTCATGTTCAAGTTTTATCTATACCGGACCATGATTTTATCACTCTAGTCAAGTTCGTGTTCAAGTTGGGAAATATTACTTGAAGAAAATTTCATGGTCAAGTTCAAGTCAATAAAAGTGACGAGTGTAAACAAATTAAAATTGCGTTTTTTGTAAAAATTACACCTTCTAGACTGAAATAGAAATTTCGTACAAGTTCAAGTCATGTTCAAGTCAGATCTTTTTATTTGAACCCGAAACTTGACATTCATGTTCAGATCCAATGTAAAATATGAAAACCCGAACTTGAGCTTGAAAGAAAAGTACTTGTACCAAAATGTGAAGTTCAGGCTGAAGGAAATATTTACTTGAGGTTTCATGGTCCAGTCAAGTTCATGGTCAAGTTTGAAAATTACTTGACCCGACGCAGCTCTATTTTTGTAAGTTGTTTTTGGTACATTTATGGTTGCTGTATGTGTAAATATCGTGGACTCAATCAAAAATGAGCTGATACATATTTTTCAGAGTAGATGGGATAAACTTCAAATGAATCTCCAACTATATTTACTACTGCAGTGTGCCATAATTCAATGCAAAATATTTTGTACAGGCAAAGAAACGGAAACGATGGCTTGAAAAAAATAGCCGTTACCTAAAAATGTCCCGTCAACAATTAGCGTTATTTCTCGATGATATGGAATGGGAAAGATTTGGAGTTGGAGAATTTGTTTTCATTAGTACTGCACTCACAGCTGACGTAAGGTTTTACGAAAGTTTTGCTGAAATGTCTTGAAGAATAGGAATTAACAATCACAATGTTATAATACAATATTTTAACATTTTTGTAGATTGTCAGCCAGATTTGCACCATGTCCATGCTACTGGTTAATATGAAATGACGATGGAAGACCGGGTTGACGAAGATAGAAAAAATTCCCTTGTTTGTTTTGTACCTCGTTATTCTTGATTTGTTGTGTTTATTAAGCAAAATATTTGCCATTTGCTTAGCCTCCTCCTGGTAAAATATCAGTGACAAAATGTTTATTCTGTGCATTTACATATAGTAACACAGTGTGCTTATAATTATGTTAACAAACGCTTTGGAAAATAAAGAGCACTAGGTAGAAATACATACATACATAGCAGTTTTGAGGTTCCTGCAAAATTAACAAAAGTGGACTGATTCCGGTTTGATTCAAGCATATCGTCATTTGGGTTAACCATTCCCGATGGGAAATTTTCCTGCGCATGCATAGCTATGCATAATTAATTGGCATAAGTTATGCATAAATTGCAAATAAT
>JAQFXU010006443.1:0-10247 GCA_034693705.1 Spatulosminthurus flaviceps | reverse complement strand
ATATTGGAGCACATCTCCAATGTAGTATTTGTTCAATGAGAGAGAGATGTCCATGGGGGAAGGGAAATGATTTGAGCATTTATGGATCCAGGGCAGGAATTATGGGGAAGAAGGATGGAGATAAGGACCAACGGTTTTAGTCAAATGTTTTGTCACAAAATATTGCTAGCTGGAGAAAGGCTCATACCCGCTATAATCTTTTGTCATAGAAGATTTCAATCAATTGACATAATATTCTATAGATACGAACCCACTTGACACAATCCTATTTTGATTTCCCTATCTTCCATCAAGTTTCTAATTTGATGTGAAAGCCTGTAGGTGTGTGGTAAACAAAAAGAGCGCTATTTATAGGCAATGGCTTTTGTAGGGAACCATGGGAGAGATTCATTAGGTGAAATTAATTTTTCAAGCTGAGAGAGAGAGAGAGGTATAGAAAATAGAGAAAGGAAGAAAAAAGTCGCATATGGAGTGTATAGGGAATGGTAGTATTTGATGAAATAGAATTAAGGTTTGAAGGAAGTCTGGTAGAGTTGAGTGTTTGTTGCAATCCTGAGTACGCTATTGTTGTTAGGGGGAATTAAATTATGCAGACGTAAAAATCACTGATGTTTCCTTCTAATCCGATTACAATTGTCATGGTCGGCTTATTTCCTAAAGGTGATCCAATGAAGGAAGAGAATTTAACATTACTAGAGAGTCTCGGGCTATTTACTATACACGGTGTGTATGTATAGCTTATTGTGAGTGGTAGGGGAAGGACGTACATGAATGTAGGAAATGAGACTCTCCGACCAAATGTCGCACATCAGCACAAGTGGATTGAGATTTGTCTATGAAGCCAAGAAAACATCTGAGTACAGTAGAAATTCAATCAAAGTAGCCCAATTTGATTAAAACTTAATCCCTTAAAAGGCATCATCCATTCATTGGTGAACATAGGGAGGGAGGCTCAAGTGAGATAAAACTGCGGTGGCATGCATGGAAAGGCTCAAATTATGCACATTCACCCAACTTTACTCTCACACAAACACAACATTTACCCATCCATAGCAAACCCATACTCCTTTTATTTCTCCAAACAACTCATCCACCATCAATTCTTTTAGCCAAACCGAATTATCTTTTTTATTGTCAGTCATTCCGACTCTCACTCCTACTCCCGCCTATATCTACCCTCTCTATATTACAAAACCAAGGATCTCCCCATATTCAAATAAGCTCATCTCCTATCATTTCCCAAGGACATATAGGATCTTCTAAAAAACATTTTCAATCTCACACTCAAAATCTATACCAAGATTTACAGTAGTGTAGCATGCAAAAAATTATTTTTTCAAGTCAAGGAGCAAAACTTACCGTAATTAAATATAAATTTCCAATTCTCCGTTTTGGAAAAAACAGTTGGAAAAAAACAAAAAAATCTTGGGAATTCAAAAAAAATTATACACTATTGGACAAATCGGAAAAACCAATTAAAAACAATTGTAATTTGAAATTGCTGAAGCCTCAATGTTTTTTCTTGGAGAAGCGGGAGAAAAAAGAGTGGATTTCTATGGTGGGAATGAGTATGTCTCTCCGTGTGGAAAAGAAGAAATGGAGCGATTTGTATGTCTCAAGACGGAAGAGTCCCAAAATTGGAAGTCATTCATTTGGCTGATATGGTGGGTGAATTTGGTATTCGGCAAGCGTTCCTTTTTTATCCTTCTTCCGTGCCTTTGCCTCTATTTAAAACTGGGCCGTACTTGGCATTTAAGTTATTCCAACGACAGCAGCTTATCGTTCCCTGTAGGTATACATACCAAAGGAGAAAAATATCGCCTTCCTTTTGTCTCTCTCTCTCTCTTTCCTACTGGTATTAATACCACAGTCAAGTCCTCTACCAATAACACAACATCCCCAAAATACAAATCCTCCTTCATTTAAAATACATAGTCTCACTCTCTCTCTCTCACGTTAGTTATTACACGAACAATCCTACCTTATACTTTTGCATAAGGATTTCCTACAACAAACAAACCTGCTTCAAAAAAACACACACAAAACACACTTACACATTCTTATGTTCCTTAGAATAGGAAACATTTGCATTCAAACAAGGGATAAATGCGTGTGGGAGAAAAATTTTGATTGTCTTTATTTTTTTTCGCCTTTCTTTCCTTTACCCAAGAAAATGCAGGAGGAATACATAAAAATGGTGAAAACATTTCAAAGGAACATGTACTAAGAAATTTGCTATAATAACATATGGGCTTCTACCGCCGGCTCTTAGTTTCACATTTCCTTAACGATTTAAGTGCTAAAATTAATGATACTCCCCCATCATGCATCACAATCCTTCTCACTAGTTCCTCTTCACACTTGACACATCTGCTAAGCTTTGATGTGTTGTTTGCGTATAGCAAGAGCGACATTATATTTTCTTGCATACTATTTTAAGGTTGGAAAATCTGCGTCTGAATTTCGTATAAATTCTGGTAGTTTTCTACAATAGGGATTCCTATGAGTATTCAACCGGTGCCATATATAATCACATACATTGTGTGTTTTTTCTATTTATTCATACTTTATAAAAAACATGAAAATTAAGTAAAATATTAGCATACGTTTTAATTACAAAGCTATATGGACTGACTACTAGAGCGCAAAATACGCGTGCAATTTCAAACATCCGTCCCAAAAGCTCTAATGAGGTGCTATGTATGGACTTTTGTGCAGGTTTACCATGTCGTACTATTTTAGCCTTTAACGTTGAAAATTATTCGCCCCTTCATTATACACACACATATTATAATGCTCCCGTAGTTACAGCAGCCTTTCAAGTGGAACAAAGTGAGGAGAATTCTCGAAATTATTAATATCTCTCCTTAAATATTGAAGTAGCAGAGAATGTTTTTTTAAAATAAATACTTATATATTTTTAATATATGCAAAACTGGCTTGAGAAATAGCATAGCAGATGATGTGGATTTGAGGGAGTGCATATAAAAAATATAGCATTAACTTTTACATAGAATCTCATAGATATTTATTTGCACACGTTTACAATATGCTCAAGCAATTTGATTTACATTGAACAGATTCAAGTATAAGGAGCTCACTTGTTCTTTAAAAGACTGGCAAATATTAAAGCAAATCCTCTTCATAAGAAATGTACTATTAAGGCTCTTAATTCCTTGTAAAATACTCACAAGGCAAGCACTTGTCATGTAACCCCTAGATTATCAGTTTGAGTTTTGAATAAGATCTACTTCCTCAGGATTCTTTCACCACCCCTGCATACCCCAACATCTGGAAGGACAAAATTATTGAATATTACGATTTTTGACTGACACATTTCAAAATTTTTAACGGACTTTATAACTAGGTGACTGAAACTTTTCAGGACCAAAATATTTCACATTACTTTGTAAACCGTAAAATTCATAATGAAGAATTTCGAAGTGATGTAACCAAGTATGTCTCCTTGGGTCTCTATAATAATCATATTAATTACCAAGGTTTCAAAAGAGCTGAATACAGGAGCAGTAGGCTATTCTTTTCGTTGGTAAAATTTTCAAGACAGCTATTCTTCGTATGGTTACGTATGACTGGCCTTTGATATGTACATGATATGTTTAAGCAGTGCTTTAATACTGTTACCCCGTTTCCTCTAATTCCAACTTTACGCCACATTTGGATTTGAACCCAGGCACTCCGACGCAACTAGTCCGAGCCCTTTGTCACTTTTCTATAAGGCGCCAACCTTGGAAGATATGTGTAAGGTAATTAATAAGGTTATGTTAGGTGACTACAGAGATCTAAATAGCCATACCTAATGATATGATTTCGAAAGTTTTGAATTTGTGAATTTTTCCATTTAGTGTTACGTAGGTATGATGGCAAAATCATAAAATTTACAAAAAAATGTGAATTTTGCAAGTTGTAGAATGTTGAAAATTTGGAATTTGCATTTCATACTAAAAACTTGAATCTCTACGTTTTACTGTGGGATGGCGGAGTTTGCAGGCGGGTGACACTGTGAATTACGAGGAAGTGCAAAATCTTATTTTGAACTCAAATCGAAAATCTATGGGTGACACGAAAACACCTTGCCTTGTTAGACTCATTAGCCCATTGTAATGTGCCATTCAATTGTAATTTGCTATTGTGAAGGATTATGCATGACGTTTTTTTTGCATTCTCTTTCTCACTCCTAACCACTCCAACTCTTGTTAAAGAAGAATTTCTACAAACATAATGATAATATATATGCATACTCATACCAAACATTGGATAAGTTATAAGGAGGATTTGTTTCGACAGAGTCATTTGAAAAAGTTGCATATGCAAAAGGAAGGTTAGTACGAAGTTGAAAAAAAGGAATGAGTCAATTTTTTTATGTAGATTTTTATGATATGAAGCAGCAGGTCTGTTACAAGCATTAGTGTGGATCCCATGGTTTAACTACATTTTAATTAGAAAATCATGCAGGCAAATCCAATGTGCAAGTAAATGCATGTAATGAAATGCACTTCATGTAAGTGGGATCTAGTTTTTATGCGAGTGGCTAAACCATTTGAATTTTTTCTTTCTTTCTCCCCCCAACAACTGCACTAAATCATTTGCTCAGCTCATGCTAAATTGAATTGATTTTCAGCAACCTCGGTACTTAAAATCTTTCCTCAGAAATCTATAACAGTTTCTACTATAAAATCCAATAGATTTTTCTAATGCAATTTACAGAAGAGGAGAGTAAGAAAAAAAATTTTTGTAAGAAAAAATCTGAACGAGAGGAATTGCTCTAAAGTTTTCCCTCTCAGCTCTTTTTGTGGATTCTCCCTATTACGAAAAGTTAAGGGAGATGTAGTTTAGAATGTCAGATTGCAATCTTGAGTAAAGTTGCTTATTTGAATTGGCTTGGAGTTTGGGGTACTTTATTCTATTTCTACATATTTGTAACATACGGGTAAGAAAAGGTATATTTAGTTACAGGGACCGTCGAGTAGAGTATAGAGTAGAGTGAGGAGGAAACTTGCTTTCATTTCTTTAGAAAATTCATGGTAATGTTCACTTCTTGCTCTTATTTATGAGAATATTAGGAGAGGAGCAAACTCATGCACGGCTGCTCCCAAACCTACAACAGAGTTTTAATAAGCAATATAAATCATTTAAAGGGTAGCAAACTTGTTGTATTCCAACACATTTTACCATGTGCTAACTTGATCTTACAACTTTGCATTTCATTAGATCCTTTTTCCCTCTCCTTTCCTACCTCCTCTTTTCATAGACATGGGCTAAATGTACATATGTACGTGCATGGTTCCTTGTAATATAACCCCCATTTATTTCTGTACGCTATTTAGCCTTATTTCTATCCCTTGATGAAACTTTGTAAAACTCACCTTCTAATTTTGACTCTCAACCTTGTTCATTTTTCATGTGGAACTTGAATGAGGACCGTATAAAAGAAAAAGGATTCTTAGAATTTACCTACTAAATTCCTATAGCCTTGAAATTTGGAGAGAATCCTCATGAAATCACAATTTACTTGACAAGTTCAAGTTAAGTCCACATGAGTGGATGAGTTTGAAGATTTAGCACGGAATCCTTGACGAATTGAGAGACCACAAAAGGACCGGAGAAAAACCAACCCCTGGAGCTCATATATGGCATTTACTATGTATGTAGTACACACGTATATTCTTACAATTTGTACGCTTAATAGTATGGTGTACAGATATAAGCATTAGTACGTGTACAGCTTTTGTAGAGAGATGTGTTAGTTTTTTTAAAAAGAGCTTGTCAATTGACGGGTAATTTTATTTGTGAGGCTTAAGGGTGGTCGGATTTTCTTCCCGAGAGGTCAACACGTGCAGGTTAAGGTCATTTTAAGCATAAATTAAAGCGTGTGAAAAAAATCCTATGTGATGGGACCTTGTAGGAGGACTTGACAGTTTACAGTTATAGCATTAGGCTACCCTTGAAAAGGATAGCAAATCATATTGTGAGCAATAGTCCAGTGTCCTTTCGATACTTGAGTATTACACTTAAGTAGAAGGACATTTTCCTCATCCCGACACTATGCAATGTGTGCTGGAAAGTGTAGAGTAATTGGAAATGGTTTAAAAGTCTTTTATTTTCATTGGCTAACACTTCACCCAGCAATTCACTTGTTTTTCCAAAGGTAATTTCCTTGCTTTGGAGAGTTCATTCATTTCCATTGCATTGCACCATTTCCTCCTCCTTACATTCTAAAACTCGGTCCTTATTGGCTGCGAGAGCACTCTTCTAAAAAGGAATGGTGGCTGCACCCGAACTTTCATTTCTTTTGGAATGGGTCTTTGACACCCGAGAAATATTTCCCTCTTGTTATTAAAAAAGACTAATTAAAATCAGCCTCTCTCCATTCCAGTTCGTTGGAAATTCTAGAGATGAGAAAATTCTTCCATTCTAAGGTTACTCCTTCCACCCAAATGCATTTACAGCTGAAATTTGTCCTTGTAAAATTGTAACCCTTAAAAAAGTGGCATAAATCAAAATGTCATGGGCTATTTTAAGGAAATGCTTCACTAACGGAACTCCTATTGTGACAGAAGATGAGGGTGAAATGCTTTTTTTTTGTTTCAATTCTCTTGAATTTCAAAGCTTTTGATAGGAGGAAAGAAAAGTTGGTCCTTCAATTACAACCTGACCTTTTATTACTCAGCCCTTCCTTATATATATATTGAGCAACCCGACCTTTTCCGTCACGCTGAGAGAGCCTCATCAAAGAAAAGGGATCATTTTTTTCTCTCTCTCTCTCTCTTCTTTCGGTGTCTCTAAAAATTCTCTTTTCCTTTATCATCATTAAAGTACAGCTACTTCAAGTCAAACCGGTAGAGATGGATATGGTCCACACGCATACTATATGGAACGTACATATACACACACACACTCTCTCTCAAGTAACCCATAGCCTTTACATTGTGACGCAGGCAGAACCACAATATTTGTAAAGTCCCTGCTAGAAAAAAATCTTTAAAAACTTCAAATCTTTAAAGTGTGGAAAGCTCCGTATTTAATTCAGTAGCTGAGAAAAGTTGCTCGAACAAGAAAAAAATCTCAACTCTCCTCATAAATATGAGTATTTTCTTGACAAAGCTTCCAAGCATAAATTAAGGATTGTAAAAAAATATGACTCCTCTTCAAATGATGACAGCTAAAATTCTTGTATTGTTTTTAATGGAACTCACCGCTGTGACTTTTTCTCTTGTAAATGTGTAGCCTGACAATAATAAATCCTTCCATTCCTCAAACTATTAAGCTTCCAACAAAGGTTACACTCGGAGCCAGTGGCAATATTGCATGTACTTAAAAAAAATACTTGAAAAAGCTTTAATTTAAATGCATATAAGCTCAACTATGTGAGGAAGTTCCTTTTTCATTGTAATTTTTAAGTCGTGCCCGGCACAACCATATAATATTGTTTCTGATCACTCTAAAACTCTAGCTTATGACTAATTATGATGATAATAATGAGGAATAATGTCGGCCCGAGAGGATAGGATGGATATAGGGGCGGCAATTGATGAGAGGAATTGATCCAGTCATTAAGTGGTATTTAAATGAGGAATTTTATGTCAACAACCGGGTTGGTTTATTTGGCTGTAGATTTTTTTTCATGCATTTTTTTCTCTTCATATTTATGCACATTATATTAATAGGAAAGAGTGTATAGAAGCCGTTGATGGATTTAGTGCCTACATAAATATTAGGATTATCAAGGACTGTCAACTCCACATCAATAGCACTTGCAAATGAGCTTGATAGTGTTTTAATCCGTATTGTTAATATTTCTAAAGAATTATTATCCTCTTCATCATTGGAGTCTCATATAAGCTCCAAGTATAAGCTCATCTCCCAGAGAAAAATGTGAATATTTTGTAATTTTTTGACAAATCACCTCCTATACAGTCCAGCCAGCCAAGTGTTTAAAGATTAAAATTAGATTGATCTTTCTCTCACACCCTGACGTCATTTTTTCCATCCTCCTCAAAAGAATCCTTTCAACTCCGTTAAATCTTCTCTCATCTCCTCTTGACTCTCTCAGCCTCTACACGGAGAGAGCCTTTGTCGGCTAAATGTTTTGGCTCAGAGAGAAAAACTCACTCCCTGTCAACTCTGACCTGAAGTTATAAAAGTTGAAGACAAGTTATGAGCGGAGATGCTAATTAATTTAATTATTATTATTTTCGAATTTAGCTTAAATTGCGCATTAGTCTCCATACGGAATAGCTTTGATGTTTTTCTAATCTCTCGCTAGATTAAGGACTCATCCCCAATTAAAAATTATTGGGAAAATGTTTTAATAGGATTTTCATTCAGAGAGAAAAAAAATCTCATTCATTCCTTTATCGCAAGTTTGGTCTGGAATGGATTTTCCTTTTTGCTGAGAGACTCCTTTTTTCTCTTGACTCTCTGACTGAGTGAGACGAGACTTTCCATGAAATAGTTTTTCCAACTTTTGCTATAATTAAATTTTCTTCTTTGAAAATTTATACTTCTCCGTCGTTTTAACTCCTATCACGAGAAGATAGGAGCCTAGATACGTGGTAGGATGTATGTATTTTGAGAGGGAGTTCCCAGATTAAAAGTAATTAACAAGGAGGAATTTAGACTTTAACATAAAAAAACGACTATGTTTTAGGAGATAAAAAGAGTGTAGCATGTGCGGTTTCATTCATTCATTAGAAATTCAAGGAAAAAGTTTTAGTCTCCCCTCCATTTCCAACCTACCCTTGATTCATTTGACACTTTAATTACTTGACTATCTCTCCCAGACCCATGAGTTTGCCAACATGGTTTCACACTATCCAAGGCTATTTGCTAGCCATATGTAATAGGTATATAAGTTTTGCGGGAGAGCTTTCCCCTCTCAAAATCTATCCGGACTCAAATTTTAATTCAAGCTCTTTCAATTTCTTTACACTGAGAAAGGAGCGAGCGGCTTTTGTTACACAAGTTTCTCACTGTAGAGTTTTCGCGTGAAGGAATTTTCTCTCCCTAAATTACTTTTCTATTCTAAATTTCTTCCCTAAAATTCTTCCTCCCAAGCGCGCGTACAGATGCTTTAAAAAAATCTGCAGATGCTCTCCCTGAATTTTCTATTAAGGGAGAGAGAGAGAGAGAAGATTGAAAAGTGAGGCTAAATTAGATTTTGAGGGAGAATTCAAAGAGATTCATAATTATTGAAATGAAAAAGTTTAGAAGGGAGGCTTTTCCGAGCGAGGGAAATTTAAAAAACACCTAAAAATAGAATATCGCGTGTTTGACGGTACTTTCCTCAGATTAAAGAGGGTAGGAAGGAAATTCATGTAAGTCACAGCAGGTGCAATTGAAATTACATGAGAAAAGTTACATAGGTAGTGAAGGAGAGCTTGGTGTGGCTAAGAGATGGGTAGTTTCCTAGTGATTTGTCTCTCTGTAAAAAAGTAACACACGGTAGTTTGTATCTCTTTCAATACGTATATATTTTCCAAGGGCCAGGTAAAGTATGTGCTCCCGGGGTAATATTGTAAGTTCGGTGAGAGACATTAAAGTTGTGTGTGTAGAGTGCGGACCAAGTAAGATCACATGTTTTTTCTCGACATTATTTATACACGGGAGAGGCAGAGCGTAGGCTTGTTCTATAAGGGAGGAATAGATAGAAATAGCTGGAGTGTGTGCCTGGTTGTTGAGTAAGATATCGGTCGTAAACCCCCATGGAGTTGCTACATAATAAGTTAACTCAGCAGTAGTGGAGATGGAGGATGGTAGGTTAATAAATTCTATTTGGAGATGTGTAGTATTACATAGTACAAAGTACAGGTACAGTATGGGTTTCGATTCTCAATATTCCTTAATTATTACTGTGGGGTAAATTTATGGGCGGCTTTCCGTTTCTCTCTCTCTCTCTCGCTTTTTCCCTCGGCTCTTTTATACATGTATTCCTCTGTGTATGTGTATTTGAGTGTGTGTGCAAACTGAGAAAAAGTCAGTAATGAAGATATCCCTTTTTGGAATCCTCCATGACTCCCTCGCAGTTATTACCGCTTTCCTTTAAAAACAACAAGACCATAAGTGACTTTACTTCTCCTCTCAACATCACATATAATTTACCAGGCGTCACATCTCTAGCTCTCCATTTTCCATTGAAATATACTCCTCATACAATTATCAGGACTCGATTAGCTTAACTTTAGCCCGCAGATGCTCAAATCCTCAAGCCCTTGTTTTCTCACAACATC
>JAQFXU010006442.1:0-10248 GCA_034693705.1 Spatulosminthurus flaviceps | reverse complement strand
CTGACACAGGTGAGACATTGAATGAGACGCTGCATATGAATGCGTAACAAAAGTACCCCACGGGGGGTAATTGAGCTATATTTTGGATATTTGCCTACCACTGTTACCTCAGAAACCTCACGTCAGCACTAATCCGGTCTAGCTAGCCCGGTCGCCCGCCCGGTGACCAAGCAAATTATAGATTTCAGCAAACGCGCGTTCGCGTTTGCTTTTAATTTTTTGATTCTTTTCCTGTGTTGCTATAGGTTCAAGGATATCTTTTGCCATAGAAACTAGTCACGATTTTCCCGCCTCCTATATTTTTTACTGTAACCACTGCCATGTATGGGCACAATAATTATTCAAATTAATCCCTTTTTTCACGAATTAGTTGCAATTTCCGCTTTTCTTCTACGATACATTGGAATGGCATGGGTGACCCATGATGATTATTGTATGTACATATTTTTGATTTTTCTCGGAAATGATAAATATGAGGTAAGTATACTCATTCTTTATCAACCATTTATATATCTGATTCTTTTGGGGAATAAGTAGTAGGTTGGGTTGCAGCACTCAAAATATACATTTGCCAGAAAAACAAATGGCATTGCCACTGAAATTAGTTTTTCTAATGGAATCATTTTTTCAACGGTTTAAAATTTGTGGTTTAAACCACAAATTTACGAACCACTTTCTTTTACCGCCATTTTTTCCGCCATTTTGATTGCCACTTTTTGCCGCCATGTTTAGACCGCCATTTTGTAAACAAATTTTTAGGGTTCCAAAATTGGTTTGTCCCCCCCTGTTTCAAAAGCGTGGCTCAGCCCCTGATGCTATTGTCGTTACTCAGAAGGGTGAAGCTCTCAGGTCAATCTCGGACTTTACGAATCGACCTCACATAGTGGGTGAGTCAGCTGAGACGGCATATGAGAAGTTGGCAGGATTGCAGCCAAAGTTAACCTCAATGGATTTTGTTGAAGATAACTTTTCTCTTGACACTTTTGCATCCATTCATACGTATTTGTTCTCTGTCTTGCAAAGTAGCCATGAAAGTTTAGAATCGCTTTCTATCTCGCCTATATACTCTAGGGATGTGCAGGGATTTCCTGCACTAAAGAGGTTGAGGACGCTGAAATTACATTACATCATTCCTAGAGATAGAGCTTTCTTCCCTCCGGAAATGTCACTCCGAGAAAAATTTCCACACGTCAACAAAGTTTGTATTTATGAAACGGGAATGAGACACATTAAACAAAAGTTTCCAGCTAACAACATTTCTTCATGGGGCTCCCAAATAAATCACTTGACTGTTGGATGTCTGGATCCCAGAAGCACACCGTTGCTCCAAAAACTCTTTCCGTCCATTCAGAGTTTCGAAATGCGCTGTACTGCAACACAAATACGGAATATTTTGCAAAAATTATTCGTTGGTTGGCCACAGCTAAAATTTCTTTCGATTTGTGTCGGCAATAACTGCTGTGAAAGAAAGACTTGGATGAAGAGGAGGCTTCTGAGACTGGATCACGCTTTTACTGGTCTTTCCGAAAAAACTATTGATCTACTTGGAGATCCATCAGACAAGAAGTATTTTACTCAAGCGACGATTCAAAGGTTTAAAGATGGATCCGTCATCTACAAATTGAAAGGTATATTACAGGATTGTAAATGCATGTACATTTAAAACAATCTCCCAATGGTAATGCAAAATGCATCTGTACATGAAAAGTTTGGATTATAAGTATCAAGTTATTGTTTTTCCAGAATTAAAAGAACTGAAAGTAATCCTTGACGACTGCCAGGATCCGATCCGACTTGAACGTAATGGCACACCCAAACACATGCAGTTGACTCCCGTAGCTCATGAGTTTGGTTTTAATCTCCTCCCAGAATTGAAAGTGACCAAAGAAATTTATAAACGGGCGTGGCATTTCGAAGGTAAACACTAACTATTATTACGAGTTTTTAACTTTTTCAATTTTTAATTCGGGAATGTAAAAAATTTCAGAAACTTTTCGGATTGGCAGGATTTGAAGTTGTAGTTTTTTTTAAATCTAAGAACCTTTTAATGTTCTTACAGCAATTAGGAAAGGGCTTGAGCCGTTGGCAGGATGCAGTAACATTGTGATTTGTGAGGACTAGGCAAGTCAAGCAAGAGATTAATGGGAATAGCAATTTGATCATATTGCACCGTTGAAGCCTTCTGCAACTATGTAATGATTCGTTTCGTACTTTCTGTTTTTGGGTATATTTGTGTTTTTTATGAAGAGTGATCTAGTTTTAATGTTTAGGTGTACACATTATTGGAAGGAATTTAGCGTTATTAGTGTTTTATTTTCAATATTATTAAATTGATTGAAGAGACACGCAAGTAAACAAACATCTCGGATTTCAGTATGATTTTTCATGACAATGACTAATTTTTACTTCATGGCAAAATTATTTGTAATGGATTTTCCTTATGTTGTGTGAGAGACGGTATGCGTATAGGCAATTTTATTGTGACATTGTAAAAATGTGTTGTATTTTCGACAACGTAAAGCCTTCATGGTGCTTTCTACTGTGAAGCAGGACTATGAGTGTTGCGGCGATTCCAAGTTACCTGATACCCGAATAAATCGGTTCAAGTTAGCCGAATTTTTTGGCCAAAACTTCTAAATAGCCGATGCGAAACTGCAAGATGCCCGAAGACCCGATAAAAATCTGGTGCAATCTGCCCGATGAATCGGGTGCAACTTAACCGAAGTGAATCGGGTGCAAGTTATCCGAATTTTTCGGGTGCAAGACACCCGAGAAGAAAAAAATCCGGCATAATTAGCCGAAACTGGCCTGCAAGCTATCCGATTAGCCACAAAATTCGGTTCAAGTTATCCGATAAAATCGGGCGAAGCTGCAAGATAGCCGATTGCCGTAATTCTGCAATATACCCGAGTTTGCATACCCGAGTGCAAGTTACCGGAAACCCGATTTACATGGAGTGCAAGCTACCCGAATCGTTAAAATCCGGGTGCAAGTTACACGAATCACACCGGGTACAAGTAACCCAAATCGATTATAATTATGAATATAACCTAACCTAGGTCAGTAATAACTTTAGTCCTAATTAAATTAAGCCCAGATTGTCTCGTCTGTAATTAAATTTACTTTCTACTCACTCAGCCCATGCACCTTACTTTAATGGAGTTTGCTAGGCATATTCCGTAATAATAACTATTATTAACTTCAGAGAAATTATCACTGGGTTTTAATATTAGTTTTCACATGCACCTATATCCTTTATTATAGGTAGTTTATACCAATGATTACTCCAATTAAGTCTTCCAATCAAATTTTTTTTGGAAGAAACTGCTTCATCGAAAATTATTTTGATTCAAAGTTAAAAACAATAATAATTGCGGCTTGAGAATTTTTCGATCACCTCCATGTTTTACTGTAATAATTTCATTATCAATTATGCAAAACCAGCAAAAATCCATTAAGAAGTTTTCAATCTTCACTCACACTTACTACTTCGGGTGAACTCTTTTTCAAAACAACTTTTTATTTTAATCATTTTTCTATCGCAATAGCCCCTTGTTTTAGTCTATATGAGAATTTGAAGGATCGTATGAGAATACTTGAAAACATGAGCTTAAATATATCCTTTAATTTAGTTTCAGCTCCGAAGTAATTTTCTCATAAGTGCCACGGGCCACCAACTTGACTCCACACAAGCACAATATCTTAAAAAGGATAAAAATTTTCAAGGCATCAATGTCTCTGCCCCGGTATTCGTTGAGTCAGTCTCAACATCCAATTGACTTGAGAACGAGTCTACAAAAAATTCATCTACAATTGTGATGAAATTTCAAAAAATAATTGGAGATCGTTTTCACACACACATTGGATTGCAGTGAGAATATCAAGGCTGTTAAAATGTTATTCCTACCGAGCTTACTGCTTTTGGCTGGTCACATTTACGCACTGGGAAATATCCAGAATTTGGCCAATCGTTTTCCAACTTGCATTTTACACTTCCTTGAGCCAATTAACACCGTTCACAGGAGTCAATGCCCAGTTGAAAGTTCCCTACAGACTTTGGGTTTGCAGACCTTGGAAAAGGTCTGCAAAAAAGTTGCAAAATTATTGGACAGGAAAATGTTTTTAAATCCCAAAACTTGAACTGCAGCGTTGAGTTTGTAATCTTAGTTTCCCTGTATTATCGAAGCGAATCCAGTTACTGGGAGAAATGGGCGACGTTAATTTTGAGTCAAATTACATCTCATGTCCTGGCACCACTTTTTACCATCCTCATTGGATGGGAGATAAGGACCTTTACTCATTTCAATGCAATTCAATTTAAAATCTCCTCTAAAATAACGGAAAGTTTCTCCCCCACTTTCGTTTTAATAATTTCCAGGTCAAATGATAAAATTCGCTACGGATATTTAGATTGTTCATATTATGGAAACAGTTTCATTTATTTCCGCTGCTTCACATCGGATTGCTTGCAATCCATGAGCGTCACTTTAAATGAGAAAACAAACTTTGGAAGGCGTATGAAAACTTGCAGATCGAATGAATATTACGACGTAGACGGCTGGAGCAAACAGAATCCATTTTCCCGCCATAGCCCAGGAGAGTTGAAAATAGCAGTTATCCTGTACTTAGAATCCCATGGGGACCAACTTTACATCCCTGACAGTGCAACCGAAAACTGGGATCCACGGTTAAATCATTCCCAATTGTTTTTACTGGAGCGACAACCTCCCTTGAAATTTATCACTTCTGACCACGTTTCAACCGAGAGAATCAATTTCTCGGTCTATACAGACCCAATGGATGTACACATTTGGGCACTCCTACTTGCCTGCTCTTGCATCATTGTAATTATTCTCGTGAGTCCCGTCATTTTGAGCAAATCTAAATTTGATTTTCGTAGTTACTTTTCTGTGGTTTTTTCCATCTACGCCAGTTTATTGGATCAGTCATTCATCGACGGACTTTCCACTACCGAGTCAAAGACAAAGGAAAGCAAATCGGGGGCATCGAGAGAGAAAATTATTGCTATTTTCTGGCTCTTCGCTGTCTTGTTCCTCTCCATCAGCTACCAAAGTCACTTAAAAACGTCGTTCACTACCCCAAATGGATTTATCACCAAATGGCAGAGTTTAAAAGAACTGACAAACTTTACGTTTTATTTCCCTGCCGGGGATAAACCAGGCACGATCGGATCATTTGCTGATTGTTTATCTGATTCCGGTCGCACTTGCATTAGCATTTGTGAAGAGGGGGCTAAAAGCTTCACATATGGAAGTTCCTTTCAAGATCAAGGTTTTGTCCTTTTTTTAAATTATTCCCATGTCGGAAATGTTGCTTCAAGTCACTTTAAGTGCATCCTGCGAAGTAATCTAACAGCCTGGATTGAGAAGATTCTGGTGCGTGAAAAGACAGCCTTGGTAGTTTTTGAGGCTGACTTTGAGTACTATTGGGCAAACGTGAGTAGAGTGATGATCCAAAAGCGTTTGAAATTTGCCCACAACTGGAAAACTAGGAATGACCACTTTGTTGACTCCTACCTCATCTTTAGGATTGAAAGAAGTAGCAGTGATGAACAGAATTACTTGGGCAAAGCTATGATGAGCCTCGTCTCCAGTGGAATCTTCACGCTGTGGAGTAAATGGGAGAAAATCCGGTTTCCAAGGCACCGGGTACGAGCATTGTGGGAAAGAGCTGAAGCTCAGGCGTTGGATTTGTATGGATCAATTGGCCTAGTATTTGATGTGCTATTAATGGGGCTATGCTTTTCCTTCTTGGTTTTTTTGCTTGAAGGGATCTATGCCAGGAGGGCCCATACCAAGATATTTGCGAATGCTCTTTTTCGGTTGTCTATGATGACTGTGACAGAAATACATGTGAACATGTGTGCCAATATTTCGGGCATATGTAGATACATATGGGGAACCCGGAACCGTTTGGTTAAAATTTGAAGGATGTGACGTCACTTTTAAATAAGTCCGTAGCGTAAGACAATAAAAAAGCGATTATGGTAAATATTTTCTTATTGCAAGGTGAGATGTTGAAATGTGGTAGGAGATTCAGACCTGACGTTGTATTTATGTCCGTTGATTAATAATAGTTTAATTTATTTTACACCCTTTTTTCGTTTATAAATAATAATGAGTAAATCCACGAGGAATATGTATGACAAAAAAATGTTGATCTAAAATACGATGATATTTACCATGTAAAACATATGCCTGTTCCTATTTTCAACAGTGCGCAGTGATGACATTTCTGGGAAATTTTGATTGGTTGTTTATTTTTGGATCTCGTGTATCTCGGGAACCAACCGGTTGAATTTGTTCAAATTTCAACTGAAATGTTTAGAAAAGTTTTCCTATCCACTATTTTAGGATTTTTCAAATTTCGGAATAGTCACCGAATTATAGGGGACGTTACAGCATGGGACCTTCCCTGGTTATCCTCTCACCTTAACCACCCATATGTTAATCACCCCGCAAACCTTCTAACCTGCATTTTCCCCGTTCAAGGATTTAAGGTCATTCTTCCAGACATTTCCCATATATTAAATTACAAATACAAAGATGGAATTTTATTGTTTCCTCAAGGAGCCTTCCCTCAACATTCTTTAGCACACCTTCCACATTCACAATTATTGAAAAGGTAACCCCAGCTCCGTGTGTTAGACTGATACCGATACCAAATTCCTCTTGGCTTTGTGACAGTCGCGTTTTCGTAAAAGAAACGCAAATGTAAAATAACATAGTCATCTGGGTTTTTTTGTAAATATTCCTTAAAAACGGGAACAAACGTTGGGTGATATTTAACTGCCGCTGCCTTGTCTTGAGGGAAAATGTTGTAAAGCTGATCAGAAACTCCGCCCAACTCAAGTGGAATGGCAAATCCTACTTCTTCCCGATCTTCGTCTAATTGGAATCGACCATCCGTGAAGTTCCGCCCCATATTTTTTACATGCTCTGCCTCTTTAGGTGACCGGAGGTGTTTCGGATAAATATCTGCCCGGACTCCCTCTAATCTATTCCCAACTCCTAAATTATAATAACGAATACTGGTGGGGGAGGAGTACAATAGATTTAAACCGGGCATTGTACTCCAATCTCCAATTAAATCGGGAACTCCGTCCTCTCCTTTGCGAACGGTTAGTTCCGAGCCTGAGCCTTTTATTTCCGCGTCGTCTAGTTCATTTGGAGAACAAGGGCCGATGCAATGGACGCCGTAAAGTTTCCAATCGATGGAATTATTACCGTCAATCCCTGGGTAAAATGCTTGTGACCAACCTCCGCAACCGCATACACTAAAGAGGCGAACACACGTTCCCTCGGTGTCAATGGATTTGATTCGTCCGGAATAACTTCGAAGGTCGTGACATCCCTTTCCATAGGAAGCAGAATTGAAGTCGTAAATTGCAAAATAACCTGTGCAAAGAAAATCTGTGAAGATTCAACTGAAGAGAATTTTAAGCAACGTCATTTTATGAGTGAGATTTATTACCCGTCAAGTTTGTTCCAGTGTAAAGTTTGGCATGGGGAGATTTCATCATTTTGCCTTTAAAATTTCATAACAATGAATGACAATTAAATTTGATTCTTATTTCGTTGCCAAATGGAACAGAACAGGGAAACATGCATTTTTAATACTTTTTTTCTAAACTCAACGGAATGAGGAAACGTTCAGATTTCGTACCTATTAATTCCTGTCGTTCCATTGGATCTCGTTCCAGTCGCTGTTGTTCCGGTCTCTGTTGTTCCAGTCTGTGTTGTTCTGGATGCTGTTGTTCCAGTCTCTGTTGTTCTGGTTGCTTTTGTTCCAGTCGCTGTTGTTCCAGTCTCTGTGGTTCCGGTAGCTGTTGTTCCAGTCTCTGTGGTTCCGGTAGCTGTTGTTCTGGTAGCTGTTGTTCCAGTCTCTGTGGTTCTGTTTGTTGTTGTTCCGGTCTCTGTGGTTCCGGTAGCTGTTGCTTCTGTCGCTGCTGTTCCAGTCGCTGTTGTTCTGTTTGTTGTTGTTCCAGTCGCTGTTGTTCTGTTTGTCGTTGTTCCAGTCGCTGTTGTTCCAGTCGCTGTTGTTCCTGTCGCTGTTGTTCCAGTTGCTGTTGTTCAAATAGCTCTTGTTCCAGCCGCTCTTTCTTGAGTTGTTGTAGAAGTGGCAAGAAAGTGTAGAGTTCATTCAACTTTTCCGGTGCTCCATTCATTCGTTTCATAAATTGGTCAATGGATCGAAGCTTTTCCAGGATTTCTAGGTACTTGTCGCGCTGAGCCTGAAGATTTGCGGGCAAGATGCCTGGAGATTCTAAATTGAGGATTGATTGAAAAATAAACGTAAATGTAAGCGCACTACTCACAATCTATTTCCATATCTTCAAGCTGAAAACAATTGATGGGGAAAGATGAAAAATTCCACTTTCCAGACCCATAAAATTTGCCTATCCACTATAACCTCCAAAGTTATTTCCCAAATTTTTATGTTGCTTACGGGATGTTGGGAACACAATTTAGCTTACTTCATAAAAATTTAACAAAGCACTCAAACCGTTTAACTTGTGTCATTTGTAATTTTATAACAAAATATCATCCGCAAATGCAACTAATTTTCGTGAAACATTTTAACTTTGTCATTTTTAACAAAAAATATCAGGATAATATAAAAATTCGTACTCAACGAATCCTCTTCATTTACGTCCAATTGATTTCCAGGCTCAGCATTAATTTCTTTAGGAAGTAGCACCAAAACGGCTGGGGAAACCAGCAAAAACAAAGAGAGTCCCTTTCCAAGTAGACGTCGATTTAAATTCATTCTGAAAATATAGTCCAAAATTGTACAAAAAACACAATTAAATTCAAATATTCGGGAAATCCTTGTGCAAAATCAAAACTGCTAAACTTCCTCACATGAATAATAATTGTTATTGTCTTTGAAATACAAGTGAAAGAAAACTATGACGGAGGAGGGAAGGAATATGAGTACAGTTTGTGCTATTAGCCCGTGACAGCCCAAAGTAATGTTGCTCTTATGCAAGTAAAAAACTTTAGTACTTCATCTTTCCTACGAACTACTGATCCTGGATTTATTTTTATCGTCTAATTACGACACGCTCTTAAAAACAAATCCATTAAATTGCAATTGCTTGGAAAATGAGATAGAACTACGACGCTTGCAAAAAAGAAGGTCAAAGGAGCAAAAGTTCAAGTTCTTGGAAAATAATTTTTAATGCTGTGGGGAACGAGAGAAATAAACACATTTTGACTCATCCTGAGAATGAAAAGGTTATACTTTTTGTGAATAAGTTTTGACGTAGTGGGGAAGGCCATGAATGTAAGGAAATGTCTTATAAATTAACCATTGAAGATTCATCATTGAAATTAAAGTTAAAGTCTTAAGTATTCATTGCAATAAATAATAAGTTAGAAAGCTTCACAGTTTTATCTAATTTATTGGAGCAACACGTTTCCAGCTCCTGCTCTTCATCAAGCTCTGTGGTAGACTTAAGTATTCATTGTTCAATGAGAAAATATTTTGAAGTGAAATGAGACGGGGTCGGTAATAAAGTTTTGGATTTTTAGTTTCATCATTGAACGCCACCTAAAGTCCATTAAGAAATTTTCAATCGTCGAACTCACAAGTTCTTTTCCATAAAAACTTTAATCACTTTTTTATAACATTTGTCCATGTCCTTGTAAGAATTACAAGGATCGTATGATATAGCACTTGAAAATACAGTAGATTCTCTATATATATAGTGGTTCTCCCTAAGATGGCATTCTGTCCACAGTGGCAAACTCAAATCCTCCCCAGAGATTTCCCGTTGTTAAGGAATATACGCTATTGTGGCATGGTTTTTTGAAAAATCTCTATATAGTGGCAGAATTTTGAAGAATTTTTGGTTTTTAAGCCACTTTTTGCTCCTATTTTGGCCAAAATTAGACTACTTTAAGGCATTTTAAGGAAAGTTACTTCTTGACGTAAATCAAAGGCATTTTGTCTAACGTTACTGTAATGCCTTCAGAATTGGCGTGACCTTCGATCTTAGTATAGGGAAAACGCTTGAAGCGCCATAGTGGCAGAATTTCTGTGATCCCTTGGAGGCCACTGTATTGTGAGGTTTAGGGAACCCCACCAGTGGCAATGAACCACTGAAAACAGATGAACCTGGAAAATGTACAAATATGAGCCGGTCTAGAATTGGGGGGAAGTGTGAACTGGGAATCCTGAGATGATGCGGGATCGGATGTGATCCATGTAGGTGCGTGAACT
>JAQFXU010006441.1:0-10249 GCA_034693705.1 Spatulosminthurus flaviceps | reverse complement strand
ATACATTATTACATTGATTAATAACATTAAATAAGCATTATTACAATAGCCAACTTTTAATCAGAATGCATGCTCCCATCATTCACATGCCCAAGGATCAAGGATTTTGCAAAATTGTGCAGGAGTTTTGCCCTAAAAATAATTCTTTCAATAAATTAATCAATTTCTTGTACATTTATAGAATTTACAAAAGCAATTTTTAAACATTTTCCCACTTATTTAGAAAGTCTTCTACTCGCTTCATTCGCATTGCTCATTTTCTCCTTAAAAGCATATTTCCGCATTCCATGGACGTAGTCCTCTATGTACTCATTCCAGTCGTAACATCTTTTAAGCATGTTTATATAAAAAGCGGATGTGATCAGTCCTAGCTTTCCACTTATCTTCTGTGACTCACTCATTTAGCAAATCCTTGAAATTGCAAGAAGAGTCTTCGAATTAATTCCTTTGATCCGCCCACAATTAGCCATTCCATCATTTCATAAACAACCTAAGATTACAGAGAGGAAGAGCGCTGGCCGGAAACTGATTTTTACATACTCGTCGAGAGTTGACTCACAGTGCTAGAAAGAGTTTGCAAGTGTCCACAAGAATCTCCAGTTATTTCTTTTGTTCAAGTTTCCAATGCTATTAGAATTATTTCTGTTATTAAAAGATTCAAAAGACGAGAAAAAGTTTGAGAAAAATGAGTCTTAAACGAGCGATTGTTCTTGTTATGCTCCTTGTGAGCATCTCTTCGTTGCTAATTGTAGTGCTGGTTGCTGTTGTTGCGAGACAGTGGACGCGGGACGAGGGAGGGGAAGAAGCTTTGTCCACCGGAGCGGACAAAACTGGTGAGAGCTCTACTTGGAGCAACTTGGATGCGCAGAATGAGGACAACAGCAGTGACGTCATGCGAAGAGATTTTATTGGTTCGTGAAAAATTGCCACAATGGTTCTGTTTGGGGTGGGCGGTCTAAAATGCGTTGAATTTGATGATTTATGTTGATAAGAAATTTGAATTGTTTAATAATTGCAGAAAATATTTTTCGAAGTCCTCACGCCAAGCTCTTCACTGAAGCCGACAAAACTGGTAAGAATCGAAATCAAAAATTCCAATCCGACGTTTATATAAACTTTTCTAAAAAACATTGTACCACAATTTTTGTGGGGCTTATATATTTTCGGTCCATTTGGGGTCCAGATTTTTACCTCTCTAAAGTTAGTACAGACCAAATAATTTATATTTCCAGGGAACGTCCTGGTGTACGATTTCAAAGCGTCCACTGTCAAGGGAGGATGCTATAATTTGAAGAAATATGCGGGAAAAATTAAATCTGTGGACACCCTGGGAACTTGTTTACGTTTATTTAGCAGCTACTATTGTACAGAATGGTCACAAGCGATGTACCCGGGAAGCACGTACATCACGGATGCCAAGTTAAATGGCGTTCTTTCGGTCGGTCCATGTGTCTCCAATGAATTCGACCATTCCACCGTGGTCAGGTCCTCCAGCTCAGTTCAACTTGAAAAACTCCGTTCAGCCCTGGAATCCTTTGCAAATGTCCCGGATTTAATTCACGATGCTCGAACTCTTCCAAATTACACTAAAGTGGAAATGAGATCAAGTCCAGTAGAAGAATATTTACTAGGACCAGGAAACCGAGTTGAAGCCTTGCGAGGTTATATTTATTCACGTCACGTCAAGTCACCAGAATCTGCAGAAAATGCACGAGTTGCAGGGCTTGAGCAAAGTTTCTATTCTAAACTGGCACTTGAAGAAGGGGATGAGCCTGGTTTTGCATTTCCATTGGAACTTGGAGGCCCCGCTGATCAATTCTACAACGTCTTCCCACAGAACAGGAAACAGGCGGGTGATTTCAAAGAGAAGATCGTCCCTTTGGTTAAACAGTTGCTCAAGGACAATCCAAGTCATCTTTGGTGGAGCGTTAGTTTTATTTACCAAAATTCCACCACAACGCGCCCATCTGGGATGTGGTATAGGGCCAGTCGTAATGATGAGAAAATATTCTATGGTTACGTTCCGAATTCGGATTAGAGGAACGGATGGTTAGCACTGCATCAAATGCTAATAGTCAATGGTTGACTCATTTGGGGTTTACATGCTTTGTAAAATTGGGGATGAGTCCAATGTCCACGCACAATTTTGTCCGTTTTCCAGTTATTAAAATTATTATCATTGGAACTGCGGGAAATCCTAATAATCAAAGGAATTTTCTAAACTAAAGGAATCAAAATTTATTACATAAGCAACTTTAGCATTGAATTTCATTTCGGCTTTATTTACGTGATAGCCCCGATTCACTATAATACGACTAATTTTTTCTTCCATTTTCCTCGACTCCTCTTCTTTTTTTTGCTCTCCTTTTTTCACCGCCAGCTCCTGTATTTGATTGAAAGTTGCTTCCAAGATGCCCAGTTTTCTTAACCAGGAAGGTGTTTCCTCTCAAATCTTTTATGGCTTCACTGCGGATTCAGCGACAAAAACTACCCCCATATCATTAGATTCAGCCATATTGGTGAAATAATTGGAATACGTGGTTATTTGAGATTAGTTTATTTTGCCAAGCTTTCGTGCTTGCTTCCAGGCTGTGGTCATCATCAGGGCTAAACTTAAACTACCCCATATCTTTTGCTGAGAGCAGACTGTTCGCATGTCACCTCCAGTAGTGTAAGAATCCTGGATTTTTATCACCAAATTTCTTCAAACAATAAAATTTTCATAACAAAATGAGGATCAAAAATGAAAATTCATGGAGACTCGGTTCGTCCAAACTTAATCAGTCCCTCATATTAAGGTTGTTCTTGCAAAATTCACTATAATTATCACACCGATAGAATTCCGAAGAAATATTTCAAGCGGGAATAAAATAAATCCTTTTATCGAGATTAAAAAAATGAATTAATTTGATGAATTTTTTTTTGATTTGGCTCCAATTTCTGTAGATAAAGTTTTCATTTGTGATTTATATAGATAAAATTTTTGTTTTTGTTCCGGAAACTATTTTCACCAATTAATTTATTAATATTTTCAATAAATTCATTACCACATCTTAAATATATTTAGACTCTTAAAATCTTTTTAAAAATTAGTATACATTAATTAATACGTGTAATGGCAGGAATTTTAAAGGCATATATTTTTTTAACATTCTGCGTTAATACTTCATCATTTATTAGTTTCCAGTACAGCTAGAATTTCCATATGAATTGCATAGAGGTATGCTAGTTTTATCATATTTTCATATAAATTTACTATAACATTAAATTTGTTTTGTTACAATAGCCAACTTTTAATCAGAATGCACACTCCCATCATCACCGGCCCAAGGATCAAGCATTTTGCAAAATTGTGCAAGATTTTTGCCCTGAAAGTAATAATATTTTTAATTAATTTACAAATTTATTGTAAATTTATAGAATTTAAAGCATCCATTTTTAAACATTTTCCCACTTACTTATGAAGTCTTTTACTCGCTTCATCCACATTACTTATTTTCTCCTTAAAAGCGTATTTCCGCATTCCATGAACATAATCCTCCATATACTCATTCCAGTCAATGTCTCTCACATTAAAAGGGAAATTAATTTTATCATTGGATGGGAGGGACTGGTACAGCTCCACTGTATTATCATCGCTAAATTTCCAAATGTGAGTGCAAAAATATTGGAGAACGTCTATGCTTTTGGATAATTTATGGTAAATTGGGGTGAGCCTGTAAAATTAACGAAAAATTTTAAAAGTCGCCAAAACATTTTTCGCGCCAAAATGTTTCCATGGATAATAAAATCTTAAAAATTACATTTTTTTGCCGCCGGTCACTCCCAACACGAAATCACCAACGTGGGCTGGAAGTCTGTGGAAGAGTAAATTAAGGACGCGGAAGAGCGAAGGGGAAGTTGTGAGTGTGAGGAAAGGGTACCAAAGAATTCGGCTCAAAGGGTTCCTATATATCGTGTCAAAAACCAAGTCCTTGGTTTCAGTCACCACGTAAGGATTGCTGCAGGATGTAAGGTTGTAAATTTTTAGTTCGGATCTGTAAAAAAAATTTAAGATTTTTATAAACCCCTTGAAAATGCATCAAAACTTGGTTGAGATTTTGCCAAAGAAATTTGACTGGTGAAATTTATTACCTGTCTGGGGATTTGCCGAGACGATAAGCAGCCGCAATGACTAGGTTGGCCACATAATCCAATGGAATTATGTCCAATTTGTATTCTGAGTTGAAAAGAAGTGTGTGAATTGTGCCGGTCATGATTCCAGCGAGTAGACCGGACATTGCGTTGAAATTATCCGCAAAGCCTGGTATTGGATGATTGTAGGTTCCCGTAACTTTAGAAATCAGCAATGAATTTTGTCATGATGAATATTGAAACTAAAATCTCTCCATGATTGAGTTTTTATCATTGGAGTCAATCTTTGAATTCTTTTTTGTAAAAACGGTAATATTGAATTTGAGGAAAATTGATGCCAAAACAGCATTGAATTTTTACACTAAAAATTATGGAATGGGAATATATTTTTTTTATTAGCACGTACTTATTGATGGGCGAACGATGCAAACGGGAACAGCCATTTTCCTTTGATTCACCAACTCTTCCGCAAGGTGCTTTGTTAAAACGTAGGTGTTGGGTTTGTCTCCGATGAGCCTATAATATTTTGTAAAATAAAATCAAATTTCGCAAAATGTTTTCTAAATTGAATTTAAATTTAAATTTTGAAAAAATTATTTTTACATTGGTGTCATGGTTTCCAGCAATTCCCTATCAAAAGTATGGTACATGTTGATAGCGGTTTTGGGATTTGTATTTACAGGGTAAACTTTCTCCTCAATGAAGGGTCTCTCACAATTCGAAAATGCTGTGGATACGTAAACGACCGCCTGAAAAAAATGGGCGTCCTTTATAGATTTTATCAATGCATTTTATTACAGTTTTTCCCATGCTTGATATGTACAAGCAATTTTACCTCAATCAGATCCATTGTTTCCGCAAGGTCCAACACCTGACTTGTACCCTCTAAATTAGCATTAATAGCAACGTTCAAAGGCTCTTCAAATTTGACGGTGGCTGCGGAATGAATCACAACGGACACGGTTTTTCGGAGCAGGTCCAGGTTATCTTGGGAAATACCCAATCCAGGTAGGGTAATGTCACCCCCAATGGCTACCACTTTGGCTGTAGCATGTGGTGATAATTGTCTTAGGTGATCAAATATCTGGAAAATCAATAGTTTTTAAAAACGTCAAAAATTTAACAAAAAATTAAATCCATAATTATTATCAAAATTTTCAACCACAATGTATGGAACAAATTGTTGGCCTAAAATGCTTCCAAAACCTTCACCGTTTAATTCAACCGAAATCCACTAAAATTTCGTCCCTTAATTGTTTAAATTACCCCATAATATTGACCAAATTTTTTACGCCCTTGTGCTAAAATGTTGACTCCTAATTTTACAAAAAAATTGCCTCCCGTCATTTCCCTAAAATTCTATCCTTTATTTTTTCCTAAAATTTGCCGTATCCTGAAATTTGTCTAAATATTAGTCCCTTAAAATTTCCAAAAATATTTATAAAAATTAACAGAGGGAGTCTTTACTTACAGGCTCATTCATTAAATTATCCAATCTCGAGTAAACATCCGCCCCTCGTTTTTCCCTTATAAGAACATAAATGCTCTCAACATCCGGGCAAGACCTTAAAATTTTCTCAATGATTGATTTCCCTAAAAACCCCGTCCCACCTGTTATAAAAACGGATTTCCCCCTAAAATATTCTTCTATTTCAGAAAAACACTGTGAACCCGCTTCCATTTTATCCAATCCAGAATAAAATCCTCCAAAAATATTTTAGCACACCCTAAAAATCCTCTGTTTCCGATTTCCACTGAACAAACGGGTTTTCTTATGAATATTTTTCCCCGATATTTCAGAGATCTGTGTTTGCCCTCACAAGTTTTAAAACTGAAGGATTAGCTGGATTGTAACCAAATATATGCTAATGAATGGCGTAAGCCTCATAGATTTGCATAAGTCATATTTCATTGGGTTAAATTTCAGGAGGTGTCGAACAATAAGTATGATTTTCACATAATATTTCTATGGGATTTAATTCACTCATTAACATATAAAAATGTAGGTGGATTTCCCATTATAAACTATCGTCATAGGATTAAATACATGGGGACATAAGAATTACACACACGTGTGCCTCTTCCTATAAGGAAACATCGTTTTCATAAAAAGTCCCACTTATTAAAATTGAGAAAATAATTTCACAGGCTCATTAAAACTCAACTGATTCTGAGTGAGATGAACCCAAAAATTAGCAGAGGTTTTCCTCACATTCGCTTTCACTAAAAAATTGCACCAGTCTATTGTTGTTCCATGAGAAATATTTTTTACTCTTGCATTTGTATTTACATGTGACGTCATTTCAAACTCGTATTAACTCAAACCAAGATTACATTTTTTTAATAAATGTGAAAATTGATTGAATTAAATGGAATTACGTTACACGTGCCATTTAATGGGTCTTTACCCCTTCAGGAGTGGGGAATACATTGATGCATTTTTTAGCGTAAATTGAATTGACATGCGAAGGAATTATTATGGGAGGAGTTTAAGGCGGAAATATAATATGTACACACATAGATAGACGTCAATAAAAGAAGGGAATTTCAAAGAAATTACGAATAGCACGCAAACGTAAAATTTTAAGGTGTGAAGTTGTGAAGAAGGCATTTGCAAACAATGTGTCATTTTGTAATGGAATAATAATGCCATAGATATAATACTTATCTTAATTTGATAAGTGACTTTAATTTTTTTCCGTGGGAGGTTTGAAAAAAATGCCACGAGCCTGTATCTGCTATTGTTTCAAAGGGGAATCGAACCGTCAAAGTGGCACGCAATATGTCAAGTAGGTTTTCATCCGTAGCAATAAAAAAATTTAGTTTATAAATTAACATTTCAAATCCCATATCTTTACTCACCTTATAGCACGTGAACTCCTGCGGCCAGTACTTGAGTAAGTACAGTTGCATGCCCCAGCATACTCTCAATTTTCAAAAGCTGGCCTACTTGTAACTTCAACCCTTGGTGTGACTTGGCAACAAGTGCTAAGCACAGGTGAATTTTGTTCTTTAGAGTGCCACTTATACAGTACGCTATGCTAAGCACAGATCATTTCCATAGCCTAACGTGCCTATAATTTCGAACCATGGTATCACCTGACACCTAGTGCTAAGTACGAAATTTTTTCAACCGTAAGCGCGCGCGGTACTTTAACCCTTGGTTTGACTTTTAGCACTCATATATTGCAAAACACAGCTGATTTTCATATGCTAGCGTATCCGTTATTTCGACCACTATGCCACGTCATTCGAATTAATTGACACGAAGATTTTCATAGGTTTGCATATGCATGGGGCTTCGACGCTGAATATGACTTAGCACTAAGTGCTAAGTACCAATAATGCTTACAATGCTTTTGTACTCAAAGCTTCGGCCTTTTGATGCCAAGACACTGCTATATGTTCTTAGCACCGACAATTTTCATTTGTTTACACAGGTAGTGTCTTCGCTGTAAATGGGACTTATAGCACCTCGTGATACTCACCGGTTCTTCTTTTATTGAAGGCAAAAAGCGTGTATGTACAAATTACATTTAAAAATTGAATTAACTACAATGGAAATTTAACGATGCTGAAAAACAAGCTGAAAATCCTTAATCCTCGTAACAATACCAAAATGAAAGCCAGGTAATTTCCCTACAGGCAAAATAGAGTAGCGTTGGAAAATTCTTGCAAGGAACAAAAATATTTGGTCTCTGGCAGAGCCCTCTCCAATACAAAATCTCCTGCCGGAACCAAAACTAAGTAAATGTTCGCTCTTTTTAAAGTTTCCCGCCTCCTCATCTATAAATCGTTCCGGAAAGAAATTATTCGGCTGTTCCCATACATCTGGATCATGATTGGCCCCGTCGTAATTTTCAATTATTAATGATTCCTTTGGAACGAAATAGCCCTCGAATTGTGTATCTTCCACTGCAGAATGAACCCCAAAACCTAGCATGGGCCGAATTCTGAGAGTTTCCTCAATTATTGCCTGTAAGTAGGGCATGTTAGGACGATCGGTAAGATTTGGAAGTCTGTTCGTTAGGATTTGGTCAATTTCAATTTGCAATTTCGTTTGGATTTGTGGGTTTTGAGCTAAATGTGCCAATGCCCATTCTATGGCTCCACTCGTTGTTTCCACCGCCCCGACAAAAATTTCCACGAGGATGGTGCTCCAAATGGTTTCTGTATTGATTCGAGATCCAATAGAATTAAATTTTCTAAAGAACGTTGGAATGTTTTCAAAAATGCTTTCCAGAAATTTAAAAAAAAGGCCAAAATATTTCTTAACAATATATTGGGAGTTTTTATAAATGGGCGAAACATTTAAAAAAAATTCTGTGTTTTTGGAAAATCCCGCTAAAACATTTCAATAATTATTTTGAGTTTTAAAAAACGTCCGACATTATTTTTTTTTGAATTTGTTCGAGAATTTTTCAATAAAGTTTTAAAATTCTTAAAATATTCACCCCAATTTATTTTTTGGATCCAAATTGATTTAAACTAGGGTGAATTTTGGTAAATCGTAATTTGTTTAACTTGATTAAATTTAAGCCAAAAATTTGAAGAGTTTACTTTCAGAATTTGTTAGTGAGCAGAAAAATTTGGGATTCCCGTATTTATCGTAATATGCATCAGAAACATCACGGGGTTCATTTTTCACGCGTAATTTGTCATGCTCCACCATTTGCATTTCAATTGCGTCCCACAAGTCCCGTGTTGTTTTTGCCATAAAATTGAGACCCGATAATTTTGGGAGCCAACGACCTAACCATGGCATTAAAAGCGTGGCTCTCGTTAGGATATTTGGCAATTCAGATAAACTGCAATAAAATCAAAATGAAATTAATAGTTGAAGCTGGAAACATTTTATTAAGAGATTAAATAATTTCAACGGATTTTACGCACAAATTCAGAGAATCTATCAAGGATTTGACTCTTGAATCATCCCTATCAAATCTCATCCCTAAGACCAGGAACATAATTACATTGACGGTAGGAATGCTGAAAATATGCTTGGTATTTTCAGGTTTGTTTATGTTTCGGTCTAAAATTTCAAAAATGCTGGTAATTTCTTCTTGAATTATCATTTCCTTGGCGTTGGCATTTAGCGAAGAATTTTTCATATGCCGAATTAAAAATTTCCGGATTTCTGTATTTTCGTCTGAAAATATAAGACCTGTGGAATAAAATTCATTACATTAAAGAAATTTTCAATTTTTTACGAGGATAATAATTCACGTGATCCTTGAAAATTTACCTAGGTTTGCACTGATTGATTTGTAGAATGTGTCAGGTCGGCCATTTAAAGATGGATGTTTGCAAGCTTTTTTGATCATTTCATGTCCATTTAGGATGACTGCACTGTTGTAGTCAAAATGTGGGAAAATTTTAGTTATAAAAACTCAAAAATGTTGTTTAAAATATTTTAGAAAATTTTAAAATGTCTCGTTTTCCATTCAATTTTGATAAATTTGATTAATTTGGCCCATTTTGTCGATTTTGTCAAGTTTACCTTGCATTTTTGGGATTTTTGGGGAATTTTTGGGATTTTGGTCAGTAGTTTAATTTTTCCCAGTTTTGAAAGGTTAGAAACATTTTAAAAACTTACTTAAAACTCCCAATCCTACTAAACACAATGGGCCCGAATTTTTTCCCAATTCCTAAAAGCTCCTCACCAGGATTGGGTGCAATGAACCAATGAATATTGCCCAAAACTGGTAAGCTCCAAATTTTAACAGGACGTTTTCCTCCATCTACAAAAAAATTGCTCGTTAAAAAATATTGCAAATTTGGTCCCTTATATAGTTATCCTCGTGTTCTTACCTACCCTCTAATTTTCCAACGTCCGAATTTGTGCCCAACTTTTTCCGGAATTTAGTGACAGCCACAATATAAATATATAAACTTGTAAAAAACAGGAGCAAAATATTTACGGAATCCATCTCCCTCTACCCTGAAATGACGTTTTCCAACTCCACTGGAACGGTCAACTTGAAAATGGGGATGGAGCTCATTATAACTGGGATGTAGAATAAAATTTTTTGCCACATAAAAAATGCATTTAAAGGTTTTTCCAACAGATCCTTATCAATTGCATTGGGTTATGTGTGAACAGTACGGAAATAAT
>JAQFXU010006440.1:0-10255 GCA_034693705.1 Spatulosminthurus flaviceps | reverse complement strand
ATTGAGGGTAAAAAATGTGAAAAAAAAGTCATAAACATGAATTTTCGTCAACAACAAAAATTATTTTAAACATTTCAAACGTTTTCATTCGACGACGTGAGATTTATCCAGCCTGATACAAATATTGCAGCGTCATTTTGACAAAAAAATTTGACAGAAAAACCACAGTTTTTTCTATGTCACTGATTTAAAAGTTTTTTGAATTTCATACTTTCAATCCAATGTTTGAAATATACGGAAAAACACTTAGAAAGGGAATTACTTTAAATTTTATACATAATATAGTATATGTTCATATGGTAAGTAAACATTTCAAACAACAATAACTTTTTGTTCAATTTTTTCTACCTTGTATAACATGTTGTTAAAATTCAACCACGTTGCTAATGGATAAAAGCTTGAGTTGCTTCGAAATCAAAATAGAAGTATTTTGCTAATCAAATTAGTGTTTTTCAACCTTTTTTTAACGAGAAATACTTCAAGTCAAATCAAAATGAAATTTGTCATCCAAGAAACTGTGGTTTAAAGCTTCCTGAAAAAGCGTGGAGTCATTTTATTCGCAAGTTATTATTTTTGGCAAAATTGGGAAAATGTCCTAATTTAAGATCTTTCATTACAAAAAAGCAGAAAACTAAATGTTAAGCACTGAAAAAGCTAGGATTTTGGACAGTTTTAATTCACTTGAGGAAGGGTACTCACTGTACTTGAAAGCTAGCGAAAATAAAATAATTTTCTCATATGAAACCCACACAGTAAAACGTTTTGCAGTAAAAAAGATTCCAAGTATTTGTTTGACTTGAAATAAATTTTCGGGCTTGTCGCCAATATCCACAAAATGAAAAACATTCAATGTAAGTTGTAACTTTACGCATAGACGTAATTTTAGTGAATTCGTCTTTTAATAAAAATAAAAGTAATATTGTGAGGCAAAACAATGTTTAAATATTTCCGTTTACCAAATTCTTTAAAATCATAATCAGATTCCAACTTGTTGTCATAACAACGAAAGGATTATGTGTACGATACACATTGAAACTGCTATCCTTTATTTTAATACGAAAAATAATATAAACGTTTATAATTCATGTGTGCTTCAAATATTTTTATGAATTCCAGTTCCATCGGGTAAATTTATTATAAGCTTCACAACATAATAATAATTATTATTAGCATCCATGAGCATATTAGTTTTATTCAAATATATTATAAGTTTGCAAGAATTGGTGAAAAGTTGATACTTGAAAGAAATTATCCTTCTAATAAAAATGGTAAAAACAATGATAAACCATTTCTCGTTTAATATTCATCACTTATGCAGTTCGCCGGAGGAAAATTTAAATAAAATATAATGTCCATGTTTGTTATGGAAACTTTTCTGTAAGGTCGTAATGGAAATTGATCAGCATTTTTATTACTTACCCCCAAAGGATGAATATGCCCGAAGGCATAAAAATCCAATATATACCTTAAATTCCATGTGGCTAAAGTATTAAGAAAAATCCCTAGGGTATACATTTTTATAAGGTCGTAATTCATGCAAAATTACTTTGAAATTTTGACACTGGAAAGCATTGACATTTACCTGATTTCCAGGTTGGAATATTTTTGCCGGGACCCGTTGTAGAAATGTCACCCATTCCCGTTAATTATAAAAAAAGTTGATTACAGGAAATTACAATCCCTTGGTAGTCCTTAGATCCCGTCCGTTTGCCAATAATATCTTAGAATTTTCTCTGCAATTTAAAAAAAAATTGCAATTACATGGTTTGTGTCAGAAAAATTGTCAAACGAACGCCAATTAGTTCTACGCCAAATGGATTAATAGGCTGAATTAATTTTTTCCCAACAATCTTCAAGTAAATTTGTGAAATCTTTCTGCATCTGTAAAAGTGGGATATCCCACTAACGATGGAATCCTTTAGGGAAATGTTTATTAGACTCAAAAATCTGCCTCCATAACAAAAATCAGATAAAAATTATCCAAATAGTAAAAAATTGGCTTGAAACTATCCATATAAAATGTTCGCAAAGAAAATTTATGCGTGTAGAAACTTCTACTCTTGTAAAGAATGCACAAAAATTTGATGAACGTCAAGCCAGGTGATTGCATAAGTGATGCTTGGAAACCGATAATACCAACAATCAGACTGTTCAACTAAAATAATTATTTTTCAGAAAAATAACTTTCAATTAAATAATGCAATCCAGAGATAACATACAATTACTTATCAGTCATTCACTAGCCTGAGGAAGGACCCTGTAGAGGCCCGAAAGCTTGCTCTTGAATTCGAATAAATGTAACTATTTGTTCAAAATATGGAGTCCACTGAAACCATTGCTAATTTTAATTAAATAAAAACATAAATTTTTTTACCTTGGATTTCCTACTTCCGGATTCATCATCTCCTCCTTGTACTGATCGTTCAAAAATGTTGTGGCTTGGAAAAATTCTTCCGGATTCTCAAATGAAAACCAAAAAATTCATTGATAACGAAGAAACTACACAGAAACTGAGCTAAATGATCAAAGGTAAAATTCTACATGCAAGTATGAAAGGGTGACGTGGACTATGGAAACGTGGCTGTGCCACGTACGGCCAATGTTTATTCTTCGCATTAATCTCCTGTGTCTCCTATTGTGATTGAATAGCATTGTCTTGCTACAAGCTACTCCTTAGCAGCTATGATTTCCACAGCGGTCTCATATGTCAGCAAGGAATCATCCTGTTTATACACAAGCATTTTTCTGGGAAGTAAGTTGTAAGTCAAATTTTTACGTATGTAAATTTTTATGGGACAGTTATTGTGACATGAAATTATCCCAGTTACAGGATTATACAGGTTGGGGCTTTGCATTGAAATATTTTACACACTATTGAATTTCCATTTATATATTGTAAATAAATAAGTTATGGACAATACTTTAAGACTTGTAAGAAAATTATTTTTTCAATTCACCAGAAGCATTTGGAAATCCCAACAAAAGGCGGCTTTTTCTTTGAAATTATAGAGCAACGCTCCAATCTTTGACCAAGTTATTTATCATGTTTTCTCTTTAAATACTATTAGAGCATGCAGCGCACAGCTAAAATGAATATTTTTCCTCGTGGTTTTGAAATGTTTGGAAAAATGCGAACAAATTTTATTTGGGTCTAAATTCTTATTATAATTTTGTGAAATCCTTTTATGCAAATAATTTATCCTAAAAGTGGGGTATAAGTGGCGGGAAGTGGTTGAATGAAATGTACGCCAGTACTGTAATGATCCATGTCGGAAATTACAATTTTTCCCTCATGCTGAGGTAATAATTAGCCAAAACATATTGTACATACTTTTAAGTACATGACTGTAACACACTCTGTTCAAATGCAAATGGTTGTTGGGGCTGAGGTCAATTATCGACCAGAAATAAATTATTTTATGATTTAATATTTATTGTGCTTTTGAGAAATACCAAGAAAAATCCTGGCAAAATATTAATAAAAAAGTTTATACATGAACACATGCGGCTTGGGGGTTTGACTTATTCGCAAAATGACCACCGTACTTCGAACTTAATGGAATCATGTGTATCCTTAAAACCATAAAATTATATTTACCATATTTTAATAGAGCCGCTTAGATTTGCGGATGATAGCTTTTTGTATGCCTCCATTTTATAACACCCATGCAATTTTAGAGCCAAAGATGCCTATTATAATAGTTTTGAGTTGGTGAATTTCGAAGCTAAGTATACGATTGAATGATTTTATGAATCAAAAATTTATGAAAATAAAACTATTTTACAATGGAAAATTTGCAAATAAAAATATCCGCATACAGAACAGACCAGATCGATTTATTTACTTCAATCTTATGCTTCCTCAATTTTTTTTGAATGCTGAAGAATTTAATTGACAAGCCCTTGTTGGAATTTTTAGGCAGTTATGTACAAACAAAGCAAGTTTTATCCAGAAGTGATAAATGACACTACATTAATAATTCAAAGCACGTTTATTTAATTTTGCAACTTTTAAACTACAAAATGGTCATTAAATCAATATTGGTTATTTCAAAAAATTTAACGTTCCACATGTCAACTAAAAAAATGGATTACATTTTTGAAAAAACAAGGATTATCAGGTATACATAATAATTTATTTGTTGAATATGTATTTTCAGTTTATTTTTAAAGAGGATGCATACTTGGCTTTACCGCATTACCTTTAGTTAAACTTTTAACCTCAAATCCTTCAAGCACATGGGTTTTAGGCTATGTCAAAATCTTACGAAGGAAGCTCCCCATTGAAATTCCGCATTCGGCCTCTACAGCCTAAGCTGTGAAAAATTATGATTACTACAAAATAGTGTCAATTTATCAGCAGAAATTAAAGTTTTCTGCTACAAGTGGTCCTTTTAAAAAATATTTCTTTTGTCACTCATAAATAAATATTTTTATTTTCATAAATTAATAATAATTATTGCTATTGACAAGTAGTTAAACACGATCGTTGGGAAATGAATCTAAATACATAAACTGTGGGTGCAATATTTTATCATTTGGGAATTATTTAAAAATGTAAACAAAAAATTAAAGATTAAACAATTTTTGAATCCATACAAAGCAACTATTTGTATTATACTTAACTTTTGGCTCGAAACTCGTCAACGATTTGATTTGGAAAACGAATCCATGTTCTCATGGTTAAAACGACCCAGTGAATTCCAAAATAGACTTGTCACATTTATGTACACTGCTTAAGCAGTAATGCTGATTCTTATAGGACTGGATATAAAACTGGGATTTTTTTAACACTAAAGTGACTAAAGTCTATTCCCTGCTAGTTTCTGCGCCACCGAGGATTCCCAAATTTGATTTTATTTTTTTAAACATTTATGCATATTTGCTTTTAACAATTCAGATCCAGATCATCTTGGGCTTTTAAATTCATATGAAATTATTTTATTTCTGCATCTGAACTCAAGAAGGTTTTGCTTCAAATGGTGGGTAGTACAATTAAACTACGTATGTATTGCAACGACTTTGAAATAAAATGACCTAAAAATGACCCGTCAAAGCTAAGCAGTTACAACAAATAATGGCTTCCTTGGGCTTGGTTCATGACATTTGAAAATACTTGGTAACATTATGGGCAGCTTTGTAATTATTTCGCACACAGCCTTGTACAACTACCATCAGAAAGCGAAGCCCTCAATAATAAATTCAATGATTGATAATTTCCAATTGAAACTTGTAATAAAACCTACGTTGTCTGTCGAGTTTGTTCAACTCTCGGTGTATGAAACATGTTTTTTTAAATTTGAAATGATATGCAAGCAAAATTTTTGCCCATCAATTAATTTTATTCTTCGTGACTATGTAGGTGCACTCTTATAATTTCTTCTCCTTATTTATTTTTTGTATTTGAAAAAAATATCCGGGATTTTTTTCTATACTTAGGCGGGCCTCGTAATTCGAAAATCTTATCGAAAGCATACTAAACTCTTGCCCTCCCATAATCTATGCAGATTATGCCGAGCCATTTAGTTGTATAAAGTATTACGCGGCGTAAACATTTAGCGTTTTTTTTACCTTCCTTTTTTACCCAACATTTTTTTTTGATTGTAACAGTTGACACATGATAAAATCGTTTGGTACATGAGGTTGAAACCAAAAATCAGGATTTTTCAAATTATCGTCAAAATTCTCACAATAATTGTACTTATGTTCTATCATCTAATCCATCCCTATCGACTTTCGAGATGAGTTAGTTGGGGACCCAATGGAGGTTCCAAGGCACTAAGAAGGTGTCGGTATGGTTTTATACACTTTGTCGGCTTATTCTTTTTATTTTAACACAATTTTTTGTACAATTTGGCCACGTCGAGCTAGTCTCTCGGTTTACTCATTTAAATATATATTCTATTAAGAAAATGTACTAGCGGTTTATCTGTACGCGCAATGACGGAGATAGGGCATTGCAATTTTACAAAATGATGCATCTGATAATGATGATTGAAAATAAAATTTCACACATACTTAATTCAATACTTGGATTTTGGACGAAAAATGAAGTTGTCATCTTGAGGTCAAACGGACCAGTGTGATATTCAGTAAATATTCGGAGATCATTGCATGGATTTCAATTTGCTCTGTAAATCTTGATCAGTAGGGACATTTTGTGGAATGAATGCAACACTGAAAGATAATGCACAGTTGAAGGAGTGAGCGCAGTAAATAACTATTTGCAATGAGTTGCTCACTGAGGAGGAGAACCAGAGCATGCAATTGAGTCTGAAATAATTTTTTACAGAAACACTCAAGTTAGCTTGAGGATTGACATGTGCGCAAAATACGAAGGGAAAATATTGAGTATTCGACCATAAAGAAGTTGATTTTCCCATGGGAAAGTACAGAGACTCGTCTCAAGAGTAAAATCATGTAAAATATTCCCCAGCAAATAGGAAGTTGACATGGGAATTTGGTAAGCCATGGATTTTGTTTCGCTCCCATTACATTGAAGGTCCATTGTCATTGTTCCACACGAGCCTCACGGACGTCTTCATACCCGGGGGAACTAGAACATGTGGCAGAATGTCAATACTAAACTAACAAATTCCTTAAAGAGAAAATGCAACTGGGTTTTATAGCAAATAGCAATCAAATTATGCACGTCCTTTGTTTCAATGCTTGTTTTTACACACGAAATGCAGCAAAAGCTGCAGCGTAAAATAGTTTTTACGCCTCTATAACGTTTGAAACAACCCACTTGATTGTCATTTCGTCCTATTGTATCCAACAAGAATAATTATTTCAACAGCGTTTTTTCACAAGTTCTTTACTTTTCCCCGTCAAAGGCTAACATTTCTTCAGTGAATTATGGTCATAATGTCCAAACAAAAACTGTATACGATTTTTCCACTTTTTTCCCTTTTACTATCCCCTAATTTATTAACGGCTTTCAGGATTAAGGTAAGAAATAATGAGCCGACCGGAGTTTCCATTAATGAAATCATGCAGTCGGTGGAAAGTTGTGTCCCTATCCTCTTTTTTAATCCGTATGAACAAGAGTCTCCGGCCATATCCCGTGTTCGAGAGCAAATCCTGAAAAAATTCTATCGACAGATTTTACCAGTCATTTATGTGACAACAATTAATTCTTATCTGGACAAAAACCAAATTTTTGATTCCGTAAAATTTCTATGTATTGCTTTAATTCAAGTCTCGGAAGCATATTCATTGGAATCTTTTTCTCCAGCCACTCTACAACAATTTATGCAACGTTCTTTAAGAACTGAAACTCTAAGCACTGGGAGTAATGATTTGGTCTTAATAATATACACCAAAGAATTAAACTTTCAACTGGAAAATGTTGAGCCATTCTCTGGGAAAAGCCTTCGCGCATATTACCCCCTCTACCCAGAAAATATAATATATTTGGAATGGGATGACCAAGTTGGGAAGATTTCCCAGATATTCACATTGAAATTTTATTGTGCCAGAAGGAAACAAGTATGCGTGGGAAAAGAAAATCTCAGTTTCTTCAAAAAACCTTTTAAAAAAAGTTGTACGCTCAGGCGCTATAATTTCAATTTCCACGTCCTTAATTTCAATTACCTCTACAATAAATTTAGCGGGAGTGAAACTGAGAGTACAAGATTGTCGAATAGAGATCTGTTGGAGAAACGTCGAAGTGATAATATTCCTTTGCTGAAATTGGCCCAAGATTTTGCGCAGTTTCTGAATGCCACACTTAAGATACCACTCACACAAAAAAACAAATTCAAGTTGGGGGTAACGCTAAGACACCAATTCGACCCTCACCGTCTGGGTTTCGGGGACTATGTCATTACGGGCTTTAGTGAAGTTGGATTTGTTTATTGTGTCAATGATACCAAGGCCTTGGATTTGGACATTCTCGCCACGTTTAAGCCATTTGACTCCCCCACAAAAGTACTAATTATTTGTACCATTACAGCTCTCGCCATTTTACTGGTCAAGGCTGAGAACGTCCCCGGGAAAATATTTTATGTCATTTCCGCCCTCCTGCTCCAACCAACTGGGCAGTTTGCAAAATTATTTTGGCTCTTTAATCTTTGGAATGTGATTCTAATTTTTTTGGTCAATTTCTACTGTGGTGAGATTGAAAGTTTGTTCGTGGTTCCTCTAAAGGAGAAAATCATCCAAGATTTTAAGGAGTTGCACTCCCTCGGCTATCGTCTTGTATTTCCCAAAGATCTTGAGCACTATTTTCACTCCAATCAGCTGTCGTTTTTGCAGGGGCCGGAATACATGGAAAATTTGAAGAAATCTATCGTATTTAGAGAATACAAGCGCCCTCAATATTTTGAATATATAGGAAAAACTCGGAGACGGGCTGTACTCACCTTTGAAAAACAAGAGCATGCTTATTTGTGGTTACTTAAATTTCATAATCCAGAAATGGACTGTGTTCGTGGAGAAAAGAGGCTTAAGCCAAGCCTCGAGGGTTGCATGTGCAATTGTCATCCATCAAGTATTGTAACTAACATTGCACACATTTGGTACGACAACGGAATTATGTTGTACATCAAAACCTTGGAAAATCATCGATTTAATACAAGAAAGATAGAGTTAACGGTTAAAAAGGATTCGGACGTAAGAATTAATCCATTGTGCATGACACATTTTTTTGGAATATTTTATTTATGTCTCTTCTGTCTCGACTCACTCGCAGTGTTTTGTTTAGTTTGTGAAACTTGTCACAAGAAGTTGCTCAAATGTAAACGATACAAATTGTTCATCAAGTTTCTTTCTAGAGGAATTGGGATGAAGTGGTTTAAAAATGGCCTTTGGAGGCTGAGAAGTTTTCCCCAATGTTTGACTGACCAAACTGCAGCCGCCGGCTTTGTATATAATATCCAGGTTTTGGCGCTTAGTAATAAAGGTCAAATTGAATCAAGCTAAGGAAATAGCAAACAATAAGATGTTCCTTCGATAATATAATTCTTCAAAAGAATAACGTTTGTTCCTAATGGATAGAAATTACACTTATTATTATGTTGACGTTTGGTCGTTCTACTTAATATTCCTAATACTAATACCTAATAATAATTAATACTTCTAATTAATAAGGAATACCTAATATTCCGTTTGCTTGTAAAAAATATGCCTGTGAGTAAAATCCGCACGATTCCAACGCCGTTTACTAAAATTCATGGCTTATTTAAACTCAATTCGTTTGTATACGTTCCATTGATGTATACATTCCAAAATTGATACAATAATAATAACAAAATGCTACTTTGGGTGTATTTTAAACCCACGAAAAACTAACAATAAGTGTTTTTTTACACTCACTCCAATTTTAAGCGTTTTTTGGACCCTTTAACCTTTGTGGTAAAATTCACCATGTCCGGATTGGAGGTAATCAGCCTAACTGTGCAATGATGAAAAAATTGAAGCAACGAGTAAAATAAAATACCTGTAAATTTTTTTCAATAGTTGATTCTACATACACACTAGAACAAATTAGTGTTTGGGGAAGAAAATAAAATTTTGACAAAAAGCTCATTTAATCTCTGGAAAAGCCCAAACACCCAGTTTTATCCAGTTCAGACTCTCTGTATGTATAATTTTGTAAATTTCTTACATTCTTATTGTTATCAAAATATTCGTGAATTTCCTAGAAGGCATTGAATTCGGGTAGACAATTTGTATGAAAGGCCAGAATATACACCACTTTTGTATATAAAATAATCACTTTGTTTTGCTGCTTTTTCCTCAGTCGGAAATCTTGGATTTTGATCCGTTTTTGGGAAAGCGTTTAAGAGTAAAATAACCACTATTTTGTCCAGAGATGTCTCCCATGTTGGTTATACGAGCTGATCTTCTAACCTACCGTCTCTGTTATGCGTATAATTAAAATGATTGGCGTGTAACTAATAACTCTCAACTTTGCCGCATTCCTATTTGGGAAAAAGTAACCCAAGCCATTAATTAATTATTTAATAATTCTAGACAAAATTCAATTTTATAACTAAAATCTCGATGCTAAAAATAATTGTTGTGTACGAATTTTTTCGTACTTTATGGTTGGATGCGTGATTTTGAAAAATATTACTACTCTCCTCCATTGCTTAAGCTTCGGTGGGGCTGTGTATGAGTTTCTTAAGCAGAGATTAACAGAGATTAATGGGGAATGTTTTCTTAATTTTAGGCCTGTTTTAAAAATAGATGCACCCATAATAACAAAAAACCGCTTTTCCAGAAAAATCTCCATTATTTTCTCTACAAA
>JAQFXU010006439.1:0-10256 GCA_034693705.1 Spatulosminthurus flaviceps | reverse complement strand
GTTATAGTTTTGTTCAACGAACTGAACAGAACTGAACAAAAGAACAAAACTAAACATGAACTATATTACAGCCCTACTTCTGTCCTATTGAGTGGGATTTGAAAGAAGAAGAATTTTACGAAACAAATTCCAGTGTTAGAAAGTTTCTTTGGTATTCCGATATTCTTGTATTTTTCTTACATGAAGCATTTCTTTCTCTACAGTTTTGGAACTCCTATCAAGGCAATGGAGGAGAGGCGATGAAACCCCTTTTAATACTTTCAATGGTTGTTTTCATGCTGGGGATATCTTGTCAAGTGGTCATTTTAAATTCGCACAAAGAGTTCCCATTCGTGATTAGGAAACTGAATGTGTTCGCAGGTAGTTTGCGTGGTAATTTCCAGGCCATTATTTTACATTGGATCATAAATTCTTACCTCCACCAAAATTTGGAAGGAAGTTACCGATCGTTTCTGTTTATTTTTTCTAGATCATATGTTTTAATGTAATTTTTTTTATTACACAATTACAAATGTCAGGAACTAACAATGACGAAAACAAAATTCTTGTGGCTATTTAATGATTTTACGGGGGAATTTCTGGCAATTGTATACTTTCAGCTCTTGCAAATCATTGTCTTACTACTTCTATTAGTCTTCCTAAATACTCGATACCCGATTTTTTTCTCATCACTTTCAACTGATCATGAAAATCTTCATTTTGATTTGCGTATCTTTCAAGCGGGATACTTTGGTCAGTGGTTGGATTATGTCTAGCGCAAGGCTTTCCCTGGTTTCCCTGGCTATTTTATTGGGATTCGCATCCACAAGGAAATGACGTAATCTTTTCTTATAAATTCTAAATTATCTGGAAACTTAAAGCACCAAAATGTACAGTACATTCCCTATATAGTGGTTTCCCCTAAGATGGCATTTCCTCTACAGTGGCAGACTAAACTCCTCCCCAGAGATTTCCCATGCTTAAGGTATGCGCTATAGTGGCAGGGTTTTTTGAAAAATCTCCATATGGTGGCAGAATTTTGGGTTTTTTAAGATCATTTTCCCTCGTTTTGAACAATCTTTGCACGGAACATTCAGAATGGTTGGAACTCCAAAATTGCTCATGTTTGTCATCGCTTCATCAGCACTGATAATTCTTGGGATAATTTTCACTGTATTTGAGAAATCACTCTCTCACGTACTTGTTTGCATGCTAAATGAAGTACTGGCTAGGGTTGTGTTATAAGTATTGTATTTTGTATTTATTTATTAAACAGGCCCTGTAGGCTTTCGCCTACGGCCCTTGTGTTATAAGTATAGGAATAGCAATGCGTAGGTAAGGTTTACTGAAAAGTTTATTCAAAGTGAGAAGGCCTGCCTGGATGGAATGACGAGAACCCACTGATTTTGAGAACACAAGTCCTCCTTACCCTGGCAATCTAACCTATTACAGTTAATTCTCTTTTTAGTGACATTAAAAGGGAATGGCGACATCCTGTCACTATATAGAGATGCCACTATTGAAATTAACACTCATATAACATCCTATATAGACCAAATAATGCTGAAAAGCTTATCAACAAACTAATTTTAACCAAAAACAATGCATTTAAGGTTAACATAGTCTACAACTTGGTCTGTTTCATCGAATTAATCATATTTTCCTTACACATTAAACCCACAGTATTTAAAACTTCCGTGGAACATCTCAAATCAATGAAAACTAGCCTCAACTATGTGAAACATTACATGTAGCATGAGCAGTCGTTTAAAATTCGCAGCAGTATATCGTCAGGTAAAGTCCTGACGGGGCTGTATGCAGAAATTACTCGTACGGGAATAAGCATGTACTTCCATGAATAAGCAATTTCTGCATATAGCCCCTTTTGTATTTTACCCGACAATATACACAGCACAGTTTCTTAAACGTATTCATCGGCATACGTTTAAGGAATCATTTTCAAGGGATGGTAGGGTGTTTAAATTTCGTATTTAATAACGTTTCATCTGAATGCCACTATATAAGTGTAAAATCCTTGGGTGGGATTCCTAAAATATGCCACAATATAGAGAATGCCATCGTATGGGGTGCCGCAATACCGTATACTTAATACGTGAGGAATCTCTGGGGAGGATTCAAGTGTGCCACTGTAGAGGGAATGCCGTCTAAGGGATAACCACTATATAGAGGATTAATTGTACAGTATTAAGATCATGTAAATGACCCTTAGGGACCCTCGCAATGTGAAAAATCCTACCTAACACATTCGTACTCCAAAACAAAAGATTTCATAAGAATAGAAAGTGAAAGGGTGATTTTTGAATATACTAAAGCCACAGAGTACACGAGCCTCATGAGAAACATTTCTTTATACTCTTTCCTTAAAAACCCTGACGATTCCATGAGCGTCGAACACAATAAGTTTTATGCTACAACTTTCTTATCCCATCTCTACAAAATACCTCAATCTGTATTTACCCAAAACTTTCCGTGATTATCAGAAATTATCACTCCTTCAAATAGCCTGAACAGTCTTATAGTTACTCGTAAAAATTTTGAAACATATTGTACCAAATAGTACTGTGAAGTTTTACCAATTTTTGAAGCCTTTAAATAAAAAACAGGAAAGCTATAACACTCAAAGTATCAAAACTGCAGCTGTTGACATCAATATCAAGATAACATCAAAACGAACTTTCAAAACTTTCCATCCACTTGATCCACTGGGACGATGTTTTCTTGCAAACATTGTAATTTCACATCAAAACTAAGATCGTTATTTAATCATCATTTGCAGCACCAACATCAAGACTCAACTGTGAATTGTTCCATCCCAAACTGTGAATTTAAAAGCAAATACCCCAAGAACCTAAAGCGCCATTTCTTTTCAAAACACCCAAATGCAGAGACATTGAAATGCGACCAATGTCCTTACACCTGCAAACTATTCACCGATCTTGAGGTTCATATGCGAAAGCATTTAAATGGACAAGGCTTAAAAAGCGCCATGAAATATTGTCCAGTCCAACCATGCCAATACAAATCTTCGTACATGTACAGCATGCGAAGGCATGTAGAGAACCATTTCCAAAATACTTATCCAGACAGGACAACAAAAGAACTATCTTCCTTATCGAACAAATTAAAATCACTCCCAAATGTTAAGAAAATTCAAAGGAAATTACCGGAAATGGAAGTCCGTCCCCTACCGAAAACTCAACGTTATGTCTGCAAACTATGTGGTTATGAAAATCCTGAGAATAAACTGATAGCTCTTCATAATGAAGAAATACATAGTGTGCCCCATGTGGTCTTACGCCTTTTCCCTTCACGATCCGAAAGACCAAATCCGAAATAATTATAAATTTTGCAATGACATATATGTCCTAATGCGCTGTCCTAAGCGCGTGAGAGGCAAACCTCTTGTCTATTTATAAGTACCAACTTTGTTTTACACATTTGGTCGAAATAAATTGGCAGTGCCAATTTATCGAGCAGTTAAGTAAACACGTGTAAATTCGTATGGGTAGCTACCAGGAAGTTTTAAATTAGTTAAAGTGAGAATATGTAATAAGATAATCAGTGGTGCGCTCGGCAAAAATATTTTCAACTCTGTAAATTCTTATATTTTTAGACTAATACGTAAACCAGAAAATAAGGTAGTTTTGAGCTTATAAGATGTCTTAACTTGCTGTAAATAATTGCGATTCTACAAATTACCCAGCCTTCAATCAACAATTACGCAAGCTGTAAAATTTCGAAGCAGCAAAACTTAAATTAACTCCAAACTTTCAGAACCACTGGAACCTTGTATTCTAACAGACACTGTTGAAAACCATTTCCAAGATACCAATCCAGTCATCACAACGAAAGAAACTCCTTGTCGAATAAAATGAAAAAACTCACATGTGTTAAGAAAATTCAAAGGAAATATCCTAACGTATAGTCTAACGTCCATCACACACGTTTCTGATGTTGTTGATTGAAAATTTAATTTGTTAAATATGTGTAAGCATTAATGTGTGTATGTATTACTGTAATGATATTTACTACAATCGTATTACGAATATTGCGTTTTTGTTATTTCACTAGACACTTTTTTCCACAGAATGGGCACTGCTGACTTTATAATAAATACTACGGAATTATATAACATCCAAAATGCACTTTGCTCTTTATAATTCCTCCCCCCCCCCATAGAAACGCGAGCGCACATTAAAAAAGCAAGTCTTGTTCAAACACAAAGGAGTTGCCAAGAGTAGAAAGCGATTTTAAAAATACAAAAGCCGTAAAACCTTTTGACTCGCATGGGACAACGACACACAAATACTCTCATTATACTCTTTTCTTCTGAAATATGAAATAATCGCCTCGCCCCAACAGGTCTATTTGATGGTGCTACAACAAGTCATCAATCCTTTTTATAGATTAAATTCTCTTCCAGAAATGGTAGCTGCGTTCTTTATGCTTTTTTGAACTGCATTCCAAGCTGTGAGTTGTAGTATTGAGCAAATTGCTCAATAATTATATTGTAAGTTCTGCGAATTTTTAGTTTTTCATAACCATTAACTAAATTACAAGATAAAAAATTTCAAAACTGAAATCCCGAGGAAACCAAGATCAAATCTGATTTTTCACATATGTTCAACTTTGCTGGAAGTATGCTTCCTTGCATATATTGCAATTCTTTTGCAAAATACAAATCTGCACTTAATGTGAATTTGCTAAAACACCAACACTCAGCACCGATTTGTTCTAGTCTAGTTGAGACCCTATAACGTCTTTTCATTTTGGAACACACACACGGGGAACCACACATATGCGGCCAATGTCCTTACATCTGCAATCTTTCTACCCAACTTAAGAGGCATGGTCGCGAGCATTTAAGTGAACAAGAATCAAGTGTATGAAATCCAACAAAGGAGTTACTACCACAAATCTCTCTACCCCAGTTGGATTCGAAAGCATGTCGTTAAACTTTATCATCCAAGGAACTAAATCATATTTTTCTTCGTCATTTAATGGTAAAACGCGGAGACCAATGTCCTGTTAATGTCAAAGAAATTATTAAAGGTTTCAGCGCTTAAATTATTTATTGTTTCAAAAACCATTTTTTCAAAAGTCATTTTTCAGACATTGTTGGCATACAACTCTAGCATACATGCAAGTACATTTGTGGATTTTTTTGTTTTTCTTTCCCAATACCTTGTTGGGACTTGTTACAGTAATTGGTTGCATATCATTGTATGATAGAAACATTTGTAGATATCATTATTTATTATTTAACATGTAGGAAATCTATGCATTCAATTTTAAAAATTTCCAGTATTGTGGTGCAAGCCATGCTCATGCTAGAGTTCGAGGTATTTAATTGCTGCTGGGGTGATCAGATTCTGTGGCGATCGTAGCGTGGGTGTGTCAGTGTGCCCTTTATGCATCACACATATACATACCGTAGACGAAGTTCATTGTTTATGCATGAGCATGACATCAACCTAACAAATAAATAACACATTTCTTTCTACTTCTTGTGGTCATTTTTCCTCTACTTTTCGCGGCATTTCTTTTACAGAATGTAAGGCACAAAGTTTACAGCAAATCAGTTCCTATTTCGATTAAATTAGCCACCTAAGACTCGCGTGCCTTTTGTTGGGTTCGCGCCAAAAATCATTTCCACGTACTATCACGTGCTCATTTGGTTGTCTTACAAGAAAAAGACCATTTGACCGGGGAAGCGCCTCGGCATTGACTGACTAAAAAAAATAATAAAAATAAATAAATATCGGGGCTTATACTCGAACCTCTATCTGTTAAGGTCTGTCGGAGTTGTCAACCATCTTAACCTTTATTAGTTCAGTTCACTTACAAAGTTCAATGTATGACACACTAACTATGAGTAACTCCGGCTCTCTGGGGCCATCATTGTAAACTCACGAAGGCGGTCATATATATGTCTGAGCAGTCAGGGGAAAAACCCAGTGGGAAAAAACCTCTTTCCTTTAATACAAACTACAAGCCACTCCTGGATTCGAACCCGGGACTCAGACGACACTCGTAAACGAGATCCTAGCCACTTAGCTATCAGGCGCCAACCTGATATGACTGACTATTGACCAAAAATGTTTTTTCTACATTGTAGCAATCCAGACATGACGACAATCGGAAAATCCTTATTCTGCAAAAAGACATCACAAAAGGCAAACAAAAGTTAAAAATAGCTATTAATACGGCAAAACAAAAAGGATTGACAGAATAGACATGGAAGGGGTGGTTTTATAAATATTAAAAGCTATGGAGCAATTGAACACCATACGACACTGGAACCAGAAATAACTGATTTTCTTTATACCCTATTCTTGGAAACCCTGAGGGTTCAGTGAGCGTGCAAGTTGAATGAACCTAAAAGTTTTTTTTGTCACTGTCACTGGTCACTGCTATAAAACATTCTAGACCAGTGTTAAAAAATTTCCGAATCAATTGGACAAATATTTCCGTGATTCTAAAGGCCAAAAAATCATCAATCCTTCAAAGTCATAGTTGAACTTGTGTTTGCCCTACGTGGTCTTACGACTTTTCCGTTCACTAACAAAAAACCAGTTCCAAAATGATTGTTCATTTTGACATGCAACGCCATCCTATGGCATAAATCTTTTATGTTCAAAAAGTCCCTAAATTTGAAATTTTTGGCAAAAATCTCTCATGTTTACAAATTCCTAAAATGTGAAAATTTTGAAAATGAGGAAATAATTATTAGGTTACATTTTTCGTGCTATTGAGAACGCTCGTGTTTAAAATGGCAGGGGTGGGGGAGCAGACCTGAATAAACTGTAAATATTATTCTTGTAAGCTTAAAATAATATCATCCAGATACCCGGAATTATTTGAAAGTGTCTTGTGTTTCTTAAAACGAGATTTAAGTTTTTAATTGGCAAATTTGAATAAATTATATCCATGTCAACTCGTAAGTGACGGTCTTAACGGAAGTATATTTTTGAGCTCATTGGTAATTCTCTTTACTGAAACTAGTTGTTAATTTTGACATAAAACGCCAACAGTAGGGCTACGCATTCCGATTTCGAAAGCATACAAGTTGCAAAAATAATTTGTGGAATTTTGTGAATTTTCCGTCGAAATAATTGTTAGTGTCAATTTATCGACCACTTATTAATCAACGTGTACACCAGAAAAGGGCATATATAGCAACCAGAAAGTTTTTATTTAGTCGTAACGGGAACAATAAATAGTCTAATCGGAGGAGGACACCCGATGGGAAGTTTTCATGGGCTTCATAGTTATGCGTAATTAATTGGCATAAATTATGTGTAACTGGCAAACAATTATGTAAATTATTTGGAACGCTTTTTTCTTCATAAAGGGTTGGTACACAATTATGAATAACATTTGCATAAATGGGTATCAATCCTTTATGAATAAAAAAGCGTTCCAAATAATTTACATAATTGCTTGCATTTTACGCATAAATTATGCCAATTAATTATGCATAACTATGCAGGCGCAGGAAAATTTCCCATCGGGCAACAACCCCTTTAATAATAATAATGTTGTACATTGTGATATTGTGGCACTGTCCAATATTGATATAGTGACACTTCGATACTGCGGCATTCTACTATATTGATATTGCGACACTGTGCTATTTTGTTATTTCGACACTTCGACATTGTGGCATGATTTTTGTGACATCGACAATATTTTTTAGGAACTACCAAATACTTGCCAGGAAAAGGTCAAACAGGGATATTAGAGTACATAATATACACGGTTCAGGAAGAAGCTGACCTGAGTGACTTTATATACACCACAAGCAAACGTGCAAATGCACATTCAGGAAACGACGAAGGAATGGCCTTTATTTCACATTTAATTAAGGTTCTTTGTCGTTGATCTCAAAGTAACTCTATTTTATTTTAATAGGAAGATACGAAACCCCAAGATTATATGGGGGCATTTCTGCAAATTTTGTACTTTCAGCTCTCTCTCTGACGTATCCTAATATTTCCCGTGGTCTACATGAATCTTGCATACTCCCTTCCGATTAGTTTGTGTATTCTTCAAGCTGGATATTTGTCTACATTTGTACGTCAATAATGGGATTTTGTATAACGCTAGGCTTCCCTTGGACTCCCTGGTTATTTTTTGGAATTCGTTTACTCAAGGAAATGACGTAAGTTTGCTTAAAAATTCTTAACTTTTTGCAAATTTAGTAGTAAATTTTATTTAAATTTTATTGTTGTAGCGTTGGAAGAAACAAATATTGGACACGAACACTTAGAATAGAATAGAATAGAATAATCGGGCTCCATTTGGGCAGCGAGTGTTGTCACACGAACACTTACGATGCGAAGATAATTTCATCAAACTCTATAACGCGTTTCAGGACTTCAAAAACAGACACAACCATTTTTAGCCCCATTTTCTTACCGGCTATTCAATACTGCCTTGTTATCATGTGTATCTTTTCTTTTAACGGAACATTTCGAATGTTTGGAATTGTAAAATTTCTTATGCTTGTCAACGCTTCATCAGATTTGATTATTCTTGGAATAGTTTTCACAATTATGGGCTACTTTCCTGAAAATTCATCCAATGCATTATTATCGTGGGAAAAGGACAAGAGAAGTATCTTGTTTAGAAAAAAGGCGAAGTTCTTATCCGAATAAGGATTGGGGAGAACTAATATGCGGATAAAGGCTTGGTCCTAACCATGTTTTCCACCATTTTGGAAAATGTTGACAATCTACTCATGATTTACTGATGTAATAGTATAACATACTGGAGTCACGTTTTAGAATATTTACGAAGGGAGGAGTAAAACCTTCTGCTGGAAAATTTGTACAGTCAAAATTGTTGAGCATAAAAATTACTATATGTTGAATAAAATCTATTTCTTAGTTGGTAGAAACAAATAACTGATTTTAAATATTTATTATTTATGAAGCCCATGTTATCATATACTCTTTCATTTTAAAATCTTTAGCATTGTACACTCACAGTGACGCCAGGCACACACTGTTGTAGTATCAACTATTTAATACCAACTACTAGTAATTACAGCAAAAGCTATTTCACCCTAGCCCTCCAAAAGCAACGGTAAGGTGGCAATGGTGAACGTCAAACTATTAGAAAACGATTAAGTACGCATTTATGCTTACAAGTAATACCTGAGAAAGGTAGAAATGATAGAGGCTTGGGATAATTCCCAGGTTATATCCTCATGTCTCATTACAAAAAAGCTTAGGGATTAAGACACAAATGTGACATTTTTCGTCAAAATTATGGCTGTGCCAATTTCATGAGCCATTAAGAACACACGTGTTTAAATTGGCACGTGTAGTAACCAGGAAGCTCATGGTTTGTCGTAACGTGTTAGAGGACCAAAAACGTGACAATTTTTATCCAAGTACATATATATGTTACAGTTTGTCGAGATATTGACAATTCAAATGTATAAATTTACACGTGTTTATAGCAACCAGGAAGTTGAAATTTTGTCGTAACGGGAAAAGTAAATGGTAGTCTCATCATCGGAAGGTTTTAATTAAACAATTTGAATAAAGAATTTCCACGTCAATTTAAGTAAGCTTGTTCAAGTTTTTAGACTTTTCTCTTTACGGAATTATGTTGTTAAGAAAATTATCTTTATTCTATTTAATTACATCAGCACGCGCTTGTGTGCTTCAGGAAATTCAATAACGATTGTACTGTTTGTACATCGTGACAAATGGATTTGTGCACATCATGTATTTTTCCATATTAAATCCTATATATGTAATGAGATTAGGACTAACGTTTAGTTTCCTTTGACCTCCCTGGTTATGTTTTGGGATACGCGTACTTAAAGAAATAACGTAAGGTTCCTTTATGAATTCAAAATTTTGAGCAAGCTCAATACCATGATGTACATCGAACTCAGTACTGCAATTTATGTTCTTTTGATTATTGTCTTGGATGAAAAAAATATTGGACCCTAACACCCTAATGTGCGAGAACAATTCGAGAGATCAACCTATTTTGCGGATGAGGGCTTGGTCCTAACCATCGTTTCCACTATTTTGGAAAATTTTGTCAATCTACTCATGATTTACTGATCTTTTAGTAATTGTTGTACATAGTGGAGTTGCGATTTAGATTACTTTTAAAGGAAGTCATATTAGACAGTTAGCGCAACTTTTAACGTACCTCCCGTATAAAACTTATAGCACTTATAGAACGTATAGATGAAAATTTTACATGTAAAATTTTGGTTTATACGGTCC
>JAQFXU010006438.1:0-10257 GCA_034693705.1 Spatulosminthurus flaviceps | reverse complement strand
TACGGGTAAAGGTACCGATTTTCAATATACCCGAAGATTTGTTTGGGTACGGGTACGGGTACCGTATTTTTGTACCCTTGCGATGCACTAGTCAGCATCTTTGTTGCCTTTAGACATCTTCCCCTCGGTCACATAGAGGGCACAAAGTACATAAATTTTGTAAACGGCGTGTAAATTTAACAAACACATGAAAAATGGAAGACGGAAATGGGGTGTGTATTTTAAATGAAGCTTTTACGAGCGCGGAGAAGTTACAACGAATTTTGGTAAGAATGGATTAATAGCATTGTATTGTTTAGACCAATGTTGTCCCATTTATTTTTTCCGAGTTACTTATTATGCTTACATATTTATGTGTTGTGTAATACTCACTTAAAATGGTATGAAATTGTAAAAAAAATTCCCGCGAATAGTGAATGGTTATCTCCATGATTATAATATACATACATAAACTTATTAAATTGGCTGGATTTACAAATTTATTTTACCGTATGAAAGAATCAGTGTCATTAGTCAAAATATGGCTTTAGTAGTAATAATATGCAGTGTAGGGTTAGCGTTTATTTTAGCATTTACGAAATAATTTAAAAATGAAAAGTATTTCAAAGGAGAATATTTTAAACGGGAGGAATTAATTAAACCAGAGATCCTGAGGTGTGTCCTGACTGTAATGTTCAAACTTGGGCTTGAAAGGATTATAAAGTACTCACTCAAGCTAAACTCATAACTTAAAATATAATAAATCTCATTCAAATACATTTTATAAAATTCAAGTTAAAATTCTCAAGTACTTTACTCCTGATCCAATCATTGTAAGCATGAATGTGGCTTTATGGCTTCATCTAAACGCTTTCCGAAAGTGTAGCCATGAAGATCCGGTTAGTTCCAGTCAGTATGACAAAATTTACTGGAATATCTGATCTGAGAAAATATATGAATTTCCACCTTCATTTAAAAAATACATTTCACTGTAGTGGAGGACGTTCAAATACCTACAAATTCTTTCACAACAACAGGTTTGGAATAAAGAAGGTAGAAGGTGGATGAAATCAGCAAAAGAACCGCCTTTTTTGAATTTAGAAAATTTTTAACATTGCTTCAACACATACATATTGTGGATTTCTGGAGCATGTTCTACTCAAACTGAAATTTTATTACTTCCAAGTGATTTTTCAAAGTTAATTTAACAGTCGAAATAAATGTGTTTGTTAGCGTTTGAAATTGGAAGGAAATTAGATTTTCTATTTTATGCGTGAAAAGAATTTGACATGAAATTTGAAACCTCTTAAAATTTCCTTAAAATTTACGTCCGGCTTTAAATCGTCTTTTTTTGAAAGCATATTTACATACATGATGTTCTTATAAAATTTTACCATGCAAAGTGGCTTGATGGCATTACTATGATGACAATATTTATGACCATAATTATGACCATTGTTGTCACCATGATTGATTTTTGATAATTTTTGCGTAGCTAATGCTGGCAATTGTCAACAACGCTCACAATCATCAATATAAAAAAATCAAAGTGTTGCAAAATGGCTCCAAAATGAATGTTTGGCTTAACATCGATCGATGTTAAGCCAAATCTTTATCTTTATGATCAGATGGAGTTTCGAGACTCCATCTGATCATAAAATCTCACATCCCAGGCTCTACTCTGCTGGGAACAGCATGGCTTAATATGAATATTTCTTAATACAAAGGGTAAACAGGGGATCATGCTTTCTTACATAATCGCACCAAAAATCATGGATATGCGGGAAAATATAAACGTAATTTTTTGTGGAACATAACCATGGTAGATAGTGTACACTAACTGTGAATTGTGCAAGGGTTGGGTAAATTATAATTTTGTAATAAACTGTAGTTTTGGACTTTTGTCGAACTGGTAGCCTTGTATGATGTAATTTCCATCCTAGCGACATTTTAACAGTCAGCGTAAATAAAATGAAAAGATTTTCAATATTAAAAAATGTCTTTAATATTTATTTTCTACATGGTAATTCGAACTTTTTTTGCTTCTAGTTTTTCAAGCAAAAATATTTCAATTTACTGATAAAGTGACCACTTGTAATAATAATAATTGTTATTATTAGTCCAGCTCAATCTGAAATTTTGGCTTATTATTGTTTCTGCCTAAAAAATATGATACCAAAAAAGAGCTTCTAAATTAGCTCTAACTTCATCAATTTTTGTACATTTCCACCAACAGCTAAACATTTTATTTTGCTTATATACACGTGGAGTTTTCTCCCATAATACTAAATTTTTAATAAATTATAGATGTATTTTACTTACACATAGTGTGTTCTGATTATTGAACTTGCAAATTCAGTTCCGATACTAAAAATATGTCATACTTGATAATTTCTTTCTAACAATTATTTGACTTTCGTATTCTGTCACTATTCCTGCGGTTAAATGGTTCTAACGTTGACAATGTACACAATGGCAATACAATTGTGTATGCATTTCATGTTCTGGACGTTTTTCTCAAGGACGAACAACGTTTTCCGTACAATGTAAATAGTATGAGTAGTAGTTTTGTAGCTGTTCGGACATTACGTTGTGACAACGCGTTCTAACGTATTTTACTCGTTTTAATAAAGCCCAGCGATTAAGATCAACATCATACGTTGTGATCGGAAGGTTTCACATCCACGTTTGGATAAGGCAGTAGTTTGGAGTTTAAGTGTATAAAATTTTAGCATTCATCTTGTGCTTGCATGTATGGTGCAGCACACAAACGGCCGGCATCCTGCGCAGGTCACGCATTCGAGGACGATCGTCAGCAGAGGCGAAAATGCTTAAGGCTTGATATCTTCGGCTGAAGTGTAACAAGGGCTATAATTTTCGTAACGTTATGGGAAAAACAAAATTTTACCCCCTTTTGCACTTTAGCCGACGATATGCTTGAAGGAGAAAATGCTGCAGGCTGGATTTGCTTGGCAGCGAAAAAGCTTCGGCCTGGCTTTACTCGGAGGCGAATATGGGACAGATTCCATTCGAATTCGAAAATGTTGGACAGAAATTAGTTTCATTGATTTGCATTTTGCAACCGCCATTTGTGTTTATTTTATAAACAAACATCTTTTAGAAATACTAAGTCCCCTTGCTGCCTGCATTTAAGCATTCATTGTTTTGCGATGTAAATATTTACTTGTAAATGAGCGGAAGACCAAAGAAAACAACTTTAACTAAACAGCAGTCTGATAATGAGTCTCGGCTGCAATGTACATACTTGACGTTGGCTCGGTTCATTTACTGAGTGTAAATCCGAGGAACATGTGTACACGTAAGGTCAAGACATTTTGTCGATTCCATTTTGTTGATATTCCATGTATAAAATATGTACATAAATAATATACGTGCTATATTATCTGTAAAAGCGTTGAGATTTCTGGAGACAGTCGAATGATAGCGGTAAATTATTATGATAAAAAATTGTTTTGAAATGTTTTTTTGTTTTTTCGGCTGCGTAGCTCTGGAATCAAGAGGCGTATCATAAACAAATTCCGAACCGACTCCTCCACTGAAATGTGTGAGTACGAATTTTACTGTGCAGGATTTCACAGTTTTTAAAATATAGTGGCAAATTACAATTTGGAGTGAAATAAACTCCCCTATTTCGGGCTTATAATAATATTTATGTTATCCAATATTTCTGTTTGGTTATTTTTGTAAAACCAAAGTTTGTTTCAGTTTTTAAATTATTATTATTTGAAAAGAATATTGTCAAGTTTAAAAAATTCATAATTATTACTAAATCCATGTGAAATGATTGGATAATTAATTGCAGCAATATGTTTAGCTGTTCTGTAATAATAATTATTACAAACAGCAGTAGCCATCAACCAGTGAACTAAAGCTAACGTAAAACAATTTACTCTTCTTCTTGAATAAATCTATTTTTCTGTTTCTATTTAAACATCCACTCCATTCTCCTTCCTTCTCACCGATCCCATCTCAAACAATTTCATTGGTTTTCCGGAAAAATTGTAAAAATTGCACGCTAGACACAAACTTTTTTGCACAAAACTCTGAACCACGCCTGAATAAAATTGAGAAAAACTATGATTCTGGACCCCGTGCAGTGTAGGGAGTATTAGTGGATATTTCTTGAACTTCTTACTTTTATAGAAAAATGGTCACATTTTATTAATAACTATTGTTGCGATAGTTTTTACGTTATAATGCCAGTAAACAATGTAAATTAATTTCTAATTTCATGTTACCAGTCCGTTCATCAAAATTGTACCTCGCATTTGTATTGCTTTAAAGATCGAAATTGTAATAATATCATGTTTTATTTATCCATATTTTTGCGGCAGTTTTCACGTTATAAAGCCAAAAATGTATATTAATTTCATCTTTCATGTCACCAATCTGTTCATCGAACGGGGGGATCCCACTTGTTTTGTTACATAAATCCAGCTCTGGCCATTTCACAATCACCAAGCTTGCATAAATTGGGGCGAAAACTACCTTAAATAAAACCACTAAGCACGTTTTTAAGGCACCATAAAAATATTTACCAAATAATAATAGGGAGCAATAAAAACAATTGTACTTGCCGAAAGAGATGCATAAAAGGTAAACAAGGCGGGATTTACTGAGCATACAATTTTTCATGAACAACGTCACTCCACTAATTTTCATGGACATTCCATTCAATTGGGCAACCATCGCATCATACCAATTTGAATCCCGAGTTTAATCTGTGGGATTCAGATAACATTAATAAATATACATAATTAAAAGCCGACATCCATTTTCCGGGCAATGTGAATACAAGAAGGGAAAATTTCCTGGAAATTGGGAATGGATCTTCATTGAAAAATTATTAGTCACCCTTGAAGTTTTTACGGTGCAATTTAATCCAATTTAATTTCATATTCATAACCCGTGAGATTGTAAAACTCTCCAGATTTTCTTAAGCTTATAAACCTCATGCATTTTTATTGACACTCTTTGACACTTTTTCATTCTCTTCCTGTATTTTCCTTGATCAGCCACATACTTAATATGTGGTTCCATTAATAAAATTTTAAATCCCCAACTAACCTACATTTTAAAAACAAGCGGATTATGACAATTTTGATTACAAAAATGGAAATTTTCCCAGTCCAGGAAGGAAGTATAAAAGAAACGGCCAAACCTAAGGGGAGAGAACTTTCCGTTTATCACACTAGCTTACACGAAGCTCTGGTACCGGAGAAATTACAAAAATGCGTTCATTTTGGCTTGTTTTTCTGGTAAGAACTTCCTCCAATAAAGTAATTAACATTAAAGTCGCGTTTTAATTTGGTTTCACTTCATTTGACTTTATTTACGTTTTATTCCTGATTCAGTACAATAAGACTGGTCTCCCAACAGTAAAACGGTCGCTAAAGTGCATTATACAATTCATAATTTAGTTAGAGAACACTAAAAATATATTCATAATCGTCCTCAGTGGACCCATGGACACAGTACTTAGGATCTCGTATTATCCGGAAATTCTGTAGCCACAAGTTGCATTCCATAACTCCATTGTATTTCTGTTACTCCGTGTGAAAGGTGATGATATTCGATAATCCGGCATCACTCAAACAATTATTTTTTGTAATTTTATTTATTACAAAAAATTTATCATTATTTATTTTATTCATTACGAAAAACTTATTATTATTACAAAAAATGTATTAAAAATTATTTTATTTATTATTGAAAATTATTAATAATTACAAAAAACGTATTTCTTTTCAAATTATAATTTTATACTCAAACACTCATTTTTCTTATTTACCCAGCTCCCGTTGCGTTTGCAGTAAACGCGGCAATGGATGGTTGTCCCCCAGTTGCAAACCCACCACCAGTGACGACTCCATCCCCAATCCCGAGTCCACCATGCAAAGCTGTGGGTTACTTCCCAGCTGATTTGCCTCCTGATCATTTCTGCAGAATTTACTTCTACTGCATGCAGTACATGCCGAATGTCTACATTTCCTATCGGTATGAATGTCCGCAGTTGGTCCCTCCAGATTTAGACCGACCCCAGGTATTCGATCCAGAAACAAAGAAATGTATCAAATTACCTGAGTAGAGAGATACATTAAGATTTATATTGTAACGGTGAAAACAAGGTAGTTATCACGGCTGCAAAAATCAAATATTATGTAATGAAGAAAATCAAAAGTAAATCCTTGAATAAAATTATTCTTTCCGATTGAGTTACACCCAAGATTTGTCCATTTTTTTCAATTCCCAGCGCATTACGTATTTTCCTCATCATCATTTAAATTACTTCCTTTCGTAATTTTGCATAAATGAGGAAGTACTTTAGGTTATCCTGACGGAATGTATAGAAATTGACTAGAAAATATTAACAGTGCTGTTAATTTCGCTTGTATAAAAATGTATCAAAAAAGGCTCAAATTCACATGTGGTTGTTGGCGTTAAATTCTCAAATAAAAAAATAAAAAATACACACTAAAATTTAGTAACATTTGGTCCTATTCATTTCCTACATGATTTCATATATGTTTTTGTAACGAAAACCTTTTTTGAAAACTTGCATTAGAAATTGTGGCTATTAAGATTTGTAGATTTCATACTAAAAATTAACAGTAAAAATCGTGGGATTGACAGGTCCAGCCTTGATAACCAATTTAAACGCAATATAATGTTGACTTAGATTTTGAATCCAAATAACGCATAAAAAACAATTATAATTTATGCCAAAACTTAATTTTGAATTCATACAACGTAATACCTTTTCGTTTCTTGACTAAAAATATGCAATTATTTTGTTCAAAACGAGGGAAAATGATCTTAAATAACCCCAAATTCTTCAAACTTCTGCCACTATACGGAGATTTTTCAAAAACATCTGCCACGTATCTATAGCGTATACCTTAAGCATGGGGAATCTCTGGAGAGGATTTTAGTCTGCCACTGTAGGGGAAACCACTATATAGGGAATCTACTGTAATATGAAACATATAACAATAGGGCAAAACCTTTGTATGTTATTTTCATGGAGTTTTTGCGGAGGAGATTATGACTAGGTTTTTAGGTTTTAACATCCCCCCATTTAATCCCATACTAATTCCTGTAAATTGATAAAAGTTGTTATCAGTTTTTCATCATCATACAATTTCTTATTCAGTTAATTGGACTAATAGTGGAATATACATATGGCAATTTTATGACATAATATGTCGGTGCTCACAGGATGGTAAATTTTTTATCACTTGATAGCACACCGGAATTGGAATTAAAATACATTTACCTTGAACTTGACAGAACAAGGAAATGCGTGTTATAATGGCAACTGATTACGTAGACATTTTATTATGTATTTTTAGCCTCGGGTGCAAGGTGGTTTATCTGGTCATATGCTGAGGGAGTGTGGTTTGAGAGTATTCGACTCTTTTCCGTAGGACCTGCAAAAGCACATACATTTTCCCTTAGAATAGACTAAAGTTTTTTTTAGAATCCCAGAGTTGCATTAAATTGCATTTGAGTCTGGATTACATATTGTTGTTTGACTCTTTCGGTCAAGTTATCCGTCGAAAAGAATAAATATGAAAAATCGAAAAATTTCTTTGGCATGGCTCAAGTAAAAAGAAATGAAATCAGAGTCAGAGAATTTCATATCATTGAGCGATGTCAACATAACAATTCTGAAGACACATTATTTTCCTTATTAAATGCAGTTTTTATCATATCCCAGCGTGACCAGGTCTCTACACTACGGAGTCTGCATTGCGTAAAATACCCGCGCATATTTTCTGTTGAGATGGTACAGCGAATCTCGTAAGGGAAATTTTCCACCTAAAAAAATCATGAATATAACACTCGGTTTGTGGTCAAGATTTACTTGTTACAATGGGGCGTTGAGTGTTTCACTTACAGTTGACCATTTACAAATGAGCGAGGGCATTTGGTAAGAATACTAAAAACGGTGTAAAGCTTCCACTTGAAGTTTTGGAGTACCTTTAGTTTTTTATAATTTAGGAATCAAGTTTGGCTTAATAATTCTTCAATTTGTTAAAACTGTAGTTTAATAATTCTTTTGAAAAAAGGCAACTTTTTTGAAAATTTTATTTTTAATATGTTGAAACCAATGCACTTTTAATGAATTTCCTGTATTTCATTAAATTTTGTTATTGCCCCCGAAATACAAATTTTGATAAATTATTTTTATTTTCCACAAAACGACGGGCAACGGGATTAAGATATTCTCTGTTTTAATATTGTAGCTATTGTGGTAATTTGTCGCCGAATGTGCAATTAGTACAATCTGCGGAGTTTACAGGGTGATACTAATTTTGGGTCTAACTTGAAGTACACAGGACAAATTACACGTAAAAATGTTGGTTAATTCGTTTTGGTCGCGAAATATTCTCATCTAACAAAAGTAGAAAAAACACATCCAGTTCGATTAGAATCCGCAGCTCATTGTGAGCTGTGTTTATCAGGGCGAAGTCACTGACGAGTTAACAGACGTGAATGAAACCTTGGGATTTAGTTGTGTAAGATGATAGATCTTACAATGATCAAAGAAGATGCACTTATGATCAATTGGGGGAATCAGAGATGCAGAAATATGGGAAAGTCAGACTGGGAACTGTAGTATAAGTAGGAGCTATGAGAGAGCTGCGAAAATAAAGGTGTATACTGCTTGAGATCTACCAGAAGACTTTTTGATTTAATGTTCTCTTTAGATCTAAGTGTACAGTGGGTGGTGAAGGGTAAGGGTAATTCCACATTTACCCTTACAGTTGGGAGGAGAAGGCGCTTTTCTTGTGCTCTTCTTTCTGGTAAAACCCACGTGTTTTCTCGCTGCCGTTTCAAATCTTTCTCTCGCCTTGCTTATTTAATGACGACAACTTGCACTGTTTCCATTTCGCACATAAAACACTAGTATCATTATTTTCCCAATTCCTCACGTAAATTGCTTTAAATTCCATTTTTCCCTATTTCCAAGGCATGTACTATCCTTTCATCGAGTTGTGACACTTGGCCGTTACTCACGTCACAGCTTTGACTGGCAACGATTGGCTGCATTCAAATTTTTACTCGGCTTAGCCAGTAGTAAGTAGCAAAAACTGTGACGTCAAATTGAAAAAGTGTCACAACTCGATGAAACGAGAGTACATATAATACAGGTCACATAATGACTTTACTGGAAATGCACACCGCTTACCTGACATTGCTTGCGAATAACACGAAACCCTCAATTGACCAAAAAATCATCTGAACTGGGTTTTTTATGAAATGGTTGGGTTCATTTTAAATTTCTAATAAACTCTACTTTTGGAATCTTGTCGATGAGGTAGCCTTGAAAATGTAAACTCCGTCCAAGGGACATTTTAACATGTGTAAATAAAAGTTAAATATTTTCAATATGAAAAAATGTACAGACAAGAAATTATTTTCTATATGATAATTCCAACTATTACGCTTCTAGTTTTTCAATATCAAACATATTTCTGTTTACTGGTAAAGTGACCAGGAACAATAACAATTATTATTATTAGTCCAGTTCAGTCTGAATTTTTGGCAGGGATGGGAAATCGGAAAAATACGAATTAAAATTCGAATTAAAATACTTCAAGCAATGAATTCGGATTTTGAATGCCTTTTGGAATACTAAAAAATACGAATTCCGATAAAGATTAAAATATTTTCGGATATATTTGGTTTATGAATTCCGATTTGAATATTTTTTGGATATTTCACATAAATGAAAATATACAAACAAAATTCAATTCGAAAACAATTCAGTCGAGGGTACATAGTGTCATCAATAGTTTGCAGCCATTTTCCCTCGTAGGTCATTCAGTATAAATTATAAAGCCTAAAATACGGGTTCAAAGGATATTTGGGTAACGGGAAATGCCATAGCAATGATCTCAGCACCATTCTTGACAGATTAGAAAGGCTGAACCCAGCGTATTTCATTAAAATTTTTAAACAGAATCATTACATTTTTTACAGCCTCTAATTATAAGTTTAAAAATATATACTTCAATGTACATTAACATTTTTATTTACCCGACTTTAAATTGTTTTCTAAGCGACAGCAGGAACCTGTTTATCCGAGTGATATTTTTCTAGGTTTTTTTGTTATATCTCTAACGGTGATTAATTGATCACACAATTTACAATTAGATTTATTAGCAGAATGAACTTCCACGCAATAACTTGTTTTATTTCTACCCATTATTAATCCACGCCAAAAAAACCTCCAATGATTTACTTAAT
>JAQFXU010006437.1:0-10258 GCA_034693705.1 Spatulosminthurus flaviceps | reverse complement strand
AACCGAAAGCTCGGCAAAACTGAATAAAGTTGATTGAGAATTAACCACAGAGTCCAATTAATTAAAAATGATTAATAAGAAGTATAAACCAATTTTAATGCTAACATTTCCCAACGCATAAAATATGGTACTACTATTGCGTTGGTAGCTGTAATCTGTAAAATCCATAAATATTGTCATCATTGTCATTGTGCTTCCCGTATCCAAAAAACCTTGTCTTCACTGGACTTAGAAATTGCCTACCCCTTTTTTCACATGTACCTACAAGTGTCAATGTGGAGTGCATCAAATTTATTGTTCCTCTTCTAAGCTAGATATTAGGTAGATCAATTACAAAGAGAGAGAGGGAGAAAGAACAACCCTGATCATCAAGGAGATTCATCCTCCGCCAAACAAACAATGAAAACAACAACATATATCTAATCATTGCATCTTTTCAGACTGGAAGTGGAATTATTATTCTTTCACTCCAATCTTATCTCCTTCAAAAATGATCTTCATCACATCACAGCATAGACACAAAAAATACAACAATATATAACATAAAAGTAGCGAGGAGCTGGCATCTGTAGTTATCACGTTTTCCCTCAGTACGATATATCGTGGGATTTTCAGTGATACAGAGTATACGGAGTAAGAGTAAAGCTCGCTCGTTAAATAACTCAAATCGATTCTTTAGGATGAGTTGAGCATCTTCGCTGCTTTCGTTTATACTTCCTCCATACAAAATACCAAATCACGATATAAGTATAAGATCCGGCAAGATAGACACAGTCAGAGCCACAGATTTCAAGGAGGAGAGAAACAGAGAGTGAGAGAGTTATTCTCTCCCCCTTTACATTTCATTTAATTAGTACGTCGAACTGAGAGTTCAATTAAAGCGGAGATTACACTTGCTCATAACACATAAAAACATCATTTTCCTTTCGCCCTTTAGTTTACAGCCTTCCTACTTCGTATCCTATCCACCACCTCTCTCACTCATCCTTCCAACTACCCAAAACTCATTCATCTGAATATAAGTAGATACTTCATTTCTATTTGAAAATTAATAGGGGGCTATGAGCAAATATTCACAACTTTTGTAACAAGAAGATAAAGTAAACACAGGATATTTCCGTCCTTAATGATTTTGTTCTCTCTTCTACTAAATAGCCTTATTCTATCTCACGTTTCATGCTGAGTGAGAGTGGTGGTGGTGTGTATATGGCAGCATGCCTATGCACCTCCGACTGAGAGGAACCTGCCAATGAAGAAGTTTGAGTTGAATCCTTGTAAATCCTTCCTATATCCTCTTATCCTCTTCCTATAGTGCTTACAGATTATTATTGTAAAGCTGACTGACTCAGAGGGAAAGTGTATTTAACTAAATATTCACAGTACATGGCTTGGATACCATATTATTAAAAGCATTAAATAAAATTAAGTAAACAGCCTACAGAAAATCTACAGAGTAAAGCAAGAGTTACACAGTACGGTCCTAATGGCTCATAACTTAAAACAGTTAAAACCTGGCATTTTCCCTTTCTATACAGCTAAAAATACCTAAATCAACCTACTTCAATGTTATTCATAACGGCTAATTAAAACTCGTGCCTCGGTTTCCTCTCCTTTTGCAAAATAAAGAGCTCTTTTACAAAAACCCTGAATTATGGCATTGGATACAAAATGTAACGCTCAGCTGATCAAACATTGAAAAAATAATTACAAAGTCAACTAAATAAAACAATAGTCATTTGATTTATTTTTGTGTAATAAAATGTTTTGTGCACGAGATATATACATATCATTTTAAAATGGCTCATAGACAGGCTAAACGAGCGCATGGGAGTGGATTTAACATAGGTATATATGCATTTAGTTTCATTTCCTTTCTGCAAAAAATTCGCACGAGTAATTTATCATTAGTTAAATCAAGGGCTGGATGATTCATTAGTTTTTTAACAAAAATCTGCTTAACTGAATAAGTAATGACCCAGATTTTGCACGTTATCCGGCAAATCTGCACGCATTTATTCATTCACTACAAATGATACTATCGTCAACAACTATTTTCCATATCAAATATCAACATGTGCCCTTGTCCTCCAGCCTTTTCCTTACAGGTTGCAACTATTTTGTAATACAATCAGTGGGAATGACATATCGTACCACTGCATCAGTAATAAAATGACTGAATTTGCCAAAAAATGAATCAGAGTCAAGGCTTATCTCGAAATGTATTATAAGCTCATTGTAATTTGTCAAGCCAACTAAAAGCTTTAAATGCTCAACATTTCATTATGCTTATAAAATACAATTTATTTCCCCAAAAGTTTGGGTTAAAATGAAACATTTCGACTTTCGACAAAAGCATCCGAAATATAATAAGTATAGCGCCTAACTTACTATACAGCCCAACCAACAACCAATGTGTCAACCTTCAAATATAACAACGACCAAATTACAAATGAATACGAGTAAGAGTATATTCCTCCTTCAAAAGCAAGATGAAACACATACACATAGAGTAAACTTGACTTGAATTCATTTCCGTTGTGGCCAAAAAAGGGACAAAAGAACTGTTTCAAGGTAACAAGCAGCACAGATACATATGATCATTTAATTGGCAATAATTTTTTTTTAAACAATTTCAAGCGGACGAAATGCATGCAAAATATGCAAAATACCAAGTAATCACTTAATACTTCAGGCGACTAATACAACATGATTTTATGCCTCAATTAGTACTCAATGCCAACCAATTTCTTTCTAGCCATAAAATCCCAACCAATGTGCGATTATACTGCAACCAAACTTTTGCAACAGGGAGGCCAATACGTACTGCAACATTGGGTATTGTATCTAAACGAACTTCAATTACATGCATTACTACATTCATAAAAAATTGTAGTTTAGAACGCTTCTTTGGGCTTGCAAAAAACTTGTGCAATAAACCGTGGCTGATACTTTCAAAATTTATTCCCAGAAGTTTAGGTTTAGACAGCAGAAATACAAAAAGACCTTCTTCTGCTTTAATGTCTTTTCCACATAGTTATTATTTTTCCCATTTAGCAACAAGACAATGTGCCAAAGTCATGTCATGTACTGAGCAGAAAGACGACAGACGGCATTTCTCACTGGTTGTGACTCACAAGACAACCGTCACAACCTGTTTGAGTTGGCTTGTTGCAGCGAATTAGTGAACAACGGCGTCCTTGTCAACTTACTAAACTACTAAACATGATACAAAATGTTACCCATGATCTCAACTGTATTTATAATCGAATCAGATTCGATAAAAATTATCATAATCGCATTGTATTAATTCACATATACTTCCATTCCAACACCGCATCCGATTCCGAAGTATTCGAATTTTCAGGGAAATTCTGCATAAAAAACATTTAAAGCTTTTAAACCCTTCGTGTGGGTTCATGTACCCGGGTAAATAACTTCCACGCCTCAAGTACTACAAAAAGTTTCATGTTGGCACTTCGCAATTATGCTTATGTACTCCATTTATGTGCATATTCAGGATATAGCAATGCAGTATTATCACCTCGGATTTATAAGCCATACTTTCGCTCAAGTTAAAAGCAACGTAATTTTATTTTTGTGCAGTTTTAAATTTCGAGAGACTTATTACACTAACATTTATGAAAAAGTGTTGCAGGTGTTTAACTGTCACTCACGTTTCTAATAGCCAACACTGCTGGTTTTAGACACAATGGTGCAGGTTAGGAGGTATTTGACGTTTTCGTTGTAACTAATTAAACGAAGGTTTTTGCATTATTTGAATGGTACTGGAATTTTTAAAAAGTATTTTTGTGAATTTGAATTCACTGTTTACAAAAGAAAAATATTGGAAATTTTATAAGATTTACTTAGCCGGTGACCCGAATCAGAATCTAATCGGTATTTTATTTTTCGAATACTTTAACCTTGAAATGCGATGTCACGTTTTCAGCATAACAACGCCAATTTCATCACTTAAACGATAATTTCTCCCCAACTTCATGCTAAATAGTATCTGGTAATACGCTCACGTTTTCACACAAATTACTTTTGAACAGAAAATATATCCATATCACGAGTGTCATCTTGAACCATCTGAAACAGTTTCATGTCGACCCCAACCACGACTCATTAATTTTAAAACCATTTCTGATCAACTTCAATGCTTTGATACTGGCAATAACTCCAAAATTTTGCAACAATTTACCTTGTCAAGAATCTAGAGTCGTGCCAAATTAGCAATCACAATCAAACCTGTAACCTTTTAACTTGACTTATTTACTCAGATTTTCAATCATATAAATTGTAATATTAGTTAGTACCATCTACAATAAGGGGCTGAACGTCACTCCATCTAATTTAAATGTAGTGTTCTTCTCACACACGAAAAGCAAAATTTACATATTATTTTCAATCCTTCTTGCTTCTAAAGATCCAGACGGAAGGATTAACATCAAGTTCAAACCAGTTAATCTAAAAGAGAGAAACTTGTTCTTCTTCCAAAAAACTGACAATTTCGCTTGACACTCTTTCATGATTGTCATTACATTGAAATATTCACTCACGCCTTTTTTCCGTTACAGCTCCTATTACTGCAGTATCTACAATTCCGCCAAAAGCTACATACATACCTTGAGTCACAGCAGCAATACAAAGAACAATGAACTGAAGAATGGCATGCGAACTAAAATTGTGTAACAAATTGCACGGCCTGGCGGTTTGTATATTCCAAGCTCTAGAATCCTGCCTCTTTTTGGCCCAATTTTTCTAAATTACCCGAACAAATTCTAAGACCTTCCGTGTTCCTATCTGTTCTACGCGTGCATATTCTAGAAACGCACACATCACACATATATACATATTGTACAATGTTCATGTATACGCATATACACATGTAATAGGAAGCATTTTCGGACCGTATAACTAAACTACCACTTTAGTAGGGGTAGGGGCACATAGTAGAGTAGCACTAGACCAGTACCAACCTACCCGGCAATATCGCATACATTACTGTAGCTAATTCTATTGACTATCTTCCCTCATCTCTTCCACACTAATGTAATTTCGTAATACGACCTTTCGTGTACATGAAGAAAATGTCCACGAGCATGTCCTACCATAGGTATATCCCTACTCTTCATATACATGTAGACAAGAGTCATAATCGTAAATGCAAGGGTATCATTAAAGTAGACGGTCTTTCGTCTTTCCCTTATATGTATTATTGCACCAATGGACCAACATACAGATTCTACCATATACAGAATTAAGAAACTACCACGACGGTACCTACAACCTTACACATTGAACTTACATGAGAAAAACATGGAGCATGATAAAAACTAAAGATATAAAAAAAATTCTGCGATACGGAATTCGTACCACAATGTGTTAGGTTAAACTCACTCACGCACGAACTTCCATCTATGTATACACACAATATACCACATATAAACGTAGTAAAGTAGAACCAAAGTGCACAAAAAGCAAGCCCAGGCTGTAATCTAGATAATCATGAACTTTTATGAGTTTAACTACTTTTACCTTTACCTATTTGTCTGATTCAGCCCAAAAAATAGTAGTAGTTGCTGTCTTGATCTGTGTTCTATTTTTTCGAACTCTCACTCCGTCGTCCCACCCACAACATTCTATTCTTAAATGTTGATGAAATTGCTAAAAATGACTCTTTGTTATTTCATCTACTGCAAAAACGTGAAGTAATTCCCAAATCATACTTTACGTAAAGGAATACAGCATCCAAATAAACGGATACACATACATAAATACATATACTTTGACAAAAACTCAAGTACGTATAGAAAAGCATGTGTACACACACATACCGTATTATAGAGATATCGTATAAACAAAGGAAATAAACATGCTTTACATTCGGTATTAGTGCCAACTTGCAATAATTTTTGCCCTAGCAAATGCTGCAACTTGAACTAACTACAATAAAGGTTGGAAGTCCCTCTTCACTACTCGATACCATTAGCTCATTCACTTATTGATCCTGTGCCCCTATTTCATGGGTATTAGAAGTAGAAGAAGAATCGTATAAAGCAGAGTTTCCTCATCTCTCTCCCTCTCTCTCTCTCTAGATACGTTTATAACTAACTCTGTATGAGCACTATAGTAACGACAAAGCTAAAAATTTATACTCACTATGACTGTATATAAGGTTCAATACTAAACAACAAAATCAATTTTTGGGAATTCCACCGTGAATCATCATCTAACTAGAATCACAAATCCGAGACTCTACTTCCCCTATGCTGTGCTCCTTTCTATTAATCAATCCTTTCCACGTATCCACATACATTTTATGCATGAAAATAGCTCTATATTTATAAAATAGGTGATCCAAAACCATACCAAATGTAGTCCATAGACCATCTGCTTTTTGCATCATGTACATCATCTATTCCATCCACCTAACATTTCCCATGTACACAGTGGATCGCAATCGGAATATTAACTTGCACTGTACGTATATTTTAATTTAACACGATCCACCAAGGAATAGAGAGAAACTAACTCCGAATGACAAAAGCTTGTTGTTCGCCGAGTTCACACTGATTGTTGTTGGCTGCTATAGTTCAAGTCAAATATTCCCATTCAAGCCCACGTCTGTACATAGATATAGGTACATATACTACAGTACTTCTCAAACATGAAACCAAGAACCGTACATGAAATAATGGAAAATGTACCGTAATGTCACACTACCACCACTACTAACTTATATAATATATCCCAGTAACACCAGCTACCTTTTGAAGTAACTTCATCTGTCTATATAATATCAAACGGAAAGTCACAACTTCACTTCTACTCGCTACTTTTCTCGACAACTCCTTATACTGAACACATAAAGACAAGTACATAATAACTACTACAAACTAAGTACGTACATATTTACACGCGTATAGCTGTACATAGGATTGCTCCGAGTTGAACTTAGTTATCACAGATCAATTCTTGCAAACTTGCTCTGCTCCAAACAAGTTACTCAATAGTTAGTGTCCATACACTTTCAATGCTGGCATTGGTGCATGATAAACTTGCTTGAGTTGAGAGCACAGATTTTCCTGCATGAAGCCAATTCACATTTAGTATGTGCAGATAATTATTACACATTTATACACCACTAACCTTTCAGCATATAGCATGGATGTACATCCACCAAATTACCAATGATTTCATTCCAGGAACAATACCCCAGACAAATATGATTCAATATCTCGAGTGTAGCGGTAGGACTAGTCAACATTCGACCATTCCCTTTTCCATTACACTGGCTTTTGGGTGCATACTCCGACTTAATATATATTCTTCTTTTAAGCGCCCTCATATTTACGATATTTTCGCTTTCTGTTTGCCCAATGCATGGTCAAAATTTTAATGGTCACCACAGGAGAGGAGTTTTCAATCATGGATTGTATGAAATACACATAAATACTGTTCTACAGTAAAATTATCACATCATACGCAAGTCAATCATCCACAGCTTTAAAAACCATTTATATCAGACGACACCATTCCAATCCGTGGCCAGACTCATTTTAGCTTTAGTGACATCCAGGGAGCCAGGACCATGGTAGTCGACAGCTTGGCGCTTACTATGACTGCTAGAACATATTTGCATGAACAAAAAGATGAAATATCTATGAAGTGGATCCCTCTGAACTTTGCATCATCATGGATCACAAGTGCCAGCCAGAGTTCACAGCACCACCACAGGCACACCTACATATTTAAAGGCAGTCTCCAAATAACAAATTCCTCCCATAAGCATAAATATTTCAAAATTTCAAACAAATAACAATGCAACCTTTATTACGTGGCCCAACAGTAAACTGCAACGATCTGCACATACAAAACATGCTTTTCTCATAGCTTCAAAGCTGATAGTTTCAACAGACCTCCACCCAACTGACCCCTATATTGTAGTATATGCATATGGCAAAAAATGTCTACGATCGTACCTATTTTCACAGAAGTAAACCACAACTTATATACAATCCTAAATTAGATTGCGGGATAGATCAAAAAGAATGTCCCACTGAAAAAAACACAAGCGGACAAAATCAAATCCGTAATCTTCAAGTAAGAGATCAAAACGTAAGGTGCAGATGCTCATTCTTATTTCTTAGGGAGAGGGAGATAGGTAGATAAGGAGACAACGAGTCTCAAGACAAAAGTACCATGCCCCCAACACAAAAAAGTATTTTTCATACATGCTATACGTATTACTATTACACTGCATCAAAAAACTGTTCTCTTGAATTCAACTGATTGTGAGTTCATGCTCAGAATGATCAAATTCAAATACATATATAGTATACCCTTCAGACAATTTTATTCAATCTTTCTTGCACTCGTGATAAGAATGTTCTCTGCTTCCTTGCAAATACAAAGAAGAGAACTGCATTTCTTACGAGAAAAAATTCCTTCTCTACTCCCAATTGTCAAGATTATTATGCACTGTGCACATTGAGGGAATTGAACTAATTTCATATGCATGCAATTCAGTGTATCTTCATGATCGACAAGGAAGGAGGGAAGAGATTATCAATGCTTCAACCAAACCATGGCTTTTACTCGCAACAATAATCAAGCATTCATTTGTCCACCCCTTGTTCATCTCTCATTACGTGTAACGGGTATGTCAAAACTTTTACATTTTTCCCGGATTCCTATAAACTATACATACATACATCACACAAGATAAAAACGAAGGTAGCACATTACACCAACAACGCCAAAAACTAGTACGTCTTTATTCTGGTTTATGCGTTGCTTCAACCCCAAAACCTCAAGAAAAAAATAGGTTTCTTCAATAGTTCCCCCTCTTCTACAGACAATTTCTTCTTTTCGCGCAAATTGTTTGTTTCATCCCTTAGTCAGAACATAGGAGGATAAATGTTCCAACTTTTCAACAGTTTTCAATTAAACAGCTGTCAAGCAAACAAAATGTAACGCACATTGACTTCTGATTCTGAATGAGAGACACTTATAAATTCGTGGAGTGATTCATGATGAATACTGACTTCACAAATTATAATTACAGGTTGAGTTAATACTATTGAACATTTAAAAGCTATGCTATGCTTACTGTACCCATTACCTCACATTTTGGGCCTTCGCAAGTTTTTTGCGAGTTTTTTTGTTTTTTTTTAATTTAAAAAAAAGTTGTTTACAGTCATTTGAACTCGTGCTACGACCAAACTCAAAAGACCATGTCATAAGGTGATCGGTGCTCATCACTCAAGATGTCCCTTGAATCTTTTACATGTATGTACAGGTACACTCGAACACAGACATGATGTATTCATTCTAGCAAGTATGCAAAATTTTAAAAGTCGACGATAGTAAGAATTCCGGTTCCAGTCCAGTGTCCACCCTACTTACTTACTGTACTTATAGTGAGACTGATTAAATAACTCGGTGATTCACACAATTTCACCCCACCGCCCCTTCCCTTTTAATATAATGGTTCGTTTGCATTCATAAAATCTTAATAATCTTCTGCTTACTTTACACACAGGTGCCATGCACAACTTTAACTACATTGTTTGTAAACATGAGCATGGCATAAATGCCACCAGAATCCCCAGCACGTAAATTATCAAAATGTAAAATATCTTACGCCACTCGCTCATTCGCAATCTCACATTAAAAAATCCGAAGCGGAAAGTAGCCATTAAATGTATGTATGTACATCTGTGAGAAAGTAAATACCTGCTTCCAGTAACACTGCATTGAATTAGGTCTTAAATAAATGACGATTTTCTATATGATGACACGTGACAAACTTTAACCCTAAGTTACATATTCAGTATAGCAGTATGAGTATGCAAAATTGATGTCCCGTTTGAATCAGAAATGTACCTATACATAGATACTTTCATATTTGAGTAAACTTACATTATCGGTTACGCCCTAATGAACTCCTGTCCTGTTCAGCTGACAAGTTTGATAATTATACATAAAGTATACAGGTATTACATTTATTTCCTATCCTAGGAATGAACATATACAGTGCATACATATATGCCAATATAAAAGTAAATACACCTAAAGCAAAACCTTCATCCTAAAACCGTCATTTCCATGTCTTAGTAATCCTAACGCATTCAGTGATGTAAATCACGCAATAAGATATCGTCGCTGGAGATTCAAAGTGGAATAATGCACGAGTTGCTTAAATACAAGGTGAAATAACCACCACCGAATTTTCTGCAAAGCTGAAATA